>JAYMFT010000040.1:732457-757601 GCA_038088735.1 Panulirus argus | reverse complement strand
TATATATATATATATATATATATATATATATATATATATATATATATATATATATATATATATTGATAGCTACTTCTGTGATTCTCTTCTTAATGTATGCATATATGTAGACATATGTCTGTATAGATACAGAGATGTATAAATGCGTATACAGTTCGATAGATAGGTAGACAGACAGAGAAATAGATAGATCAGATGTGTATTTGTATGTGTGGAAGGGTTGCTATGAGAAAGAAAGACACATAGACTGATAAAGAGAAAATTAGAAAAGGAAAGAGAGAGAGAGAGAGAGAGAGAGAGAGAGAGAGCCGATGCAGCAGTTTGCACTCATAACATGGTCTTAATTACTGCAGTACCATTATTAATGATTCCCCGTCGTAATTTGCGCCCATCTTATGACTGGCCGGGAGGTTCGCCAACCCAAACCCATTTCTCTGTGGCCTCATATATATTTGCATATACTATACAAATACATATACTTATGCAAATTTACCCAGAAGTGTGTTTGTGTGTGTATGTATATATATGTGTGCGTGGAACTACGGGCAATATGGACCTATGTGGCACAAGGGGTTAAGGTCGATACTCATACTTGCGAAAAAGGGTGGAAATACCTTTGGGTAGCGTAGGCAAGGACTGTTATGGCGAGCCCCGTCGTAACCGCTGGTTGGGTGCTTTTAAGTGTTTTGTTGGAGGAAGACTTGTGGATGGGGTGCATTCTGGACTAATCCTTGGGCACAGACCCCAACGCTAAGGCCTGGATTTTGGGGTCTGACTGGCCAAGATGCAGCCGGGCATATAATTGGTGGAAACCATTAAGATAGTACGATATCGGATGATAATAATTAGAGAGCAGTGATACAACGCGAAATATGTACCATTATCCAATATGCAAATTAGTCAACATGTCGTCTATCCCAGCTGTAAATTGTCCAACATGGCACTTACCCAACATGCAGATCATCCCGCATGTAAATTATCTCACGCTTTAATTATTCATCATAAACAATATCCAGAGTGGACCTGTAGCAGCAAGATCATCCACCAGGGGGCTCTGCTGGTGGCGGGGGTAATGAAGAGGTTGCCCACTGCTGTCATAGTTTATGATCTGTCTGCGTTGCTTATCCATCAGTCTGGCATATAATCTGTTAGGTAATTCTCACATATAATCTGTAAGGTAATTCTCACGTAAGATAATTACATAATCGTCTTCTTATGTATCGGTCTATTTATCGGACGATCACTCTATCTTCAAACTCTGTCTATATCACATCGGCGATCGGTTTCTCCTGCTAGAAGGCCGTATCTCAGGCTACCCTTCTAATTTCTAATTCAAAACGTACCTATCTAACAGTCTGACAGAATAGGTGTCATGTTTCCTATTAACCACATCAAATAACTAAAATTACTCTTCAAACCAATTAACCATTGAATTACCAGCCAACCCTTTTATCAGGGAGACTGTCAAATAAGTTAACAAGTTAAGGGTCAAGAATAGCGAGGTATCAACGGATGCCATTACCCATCTACACATGAAGTTATCTGGAAAACAGTGCGTTACATGTTTGTAGACTGTGTTTGATATTACCCCCGAATGTTAATATAACATAGGAATTAATGAGGCCTTAGAACTCTCTGTCACTGTGTGTTGATATTCCGTTTAATTACCAGCTGTTCTCTATTAAATGGTGGTAATTATCACACTAACTACAATACGTAACAAGGTAGTCAGTGTTTCTTTTGTGACACTGGGATCACATCTCTGATACCCTGCTATTTTGCCTCTCGTGATATCGACGATCATTTTCCTTTTTTTCCACGATTTTGATTGTGATTTGTTAAGCTTTCCCTGACCTACGACCTTTGACCCGGTCCTGCTGTGTCCCTGTGGATCACACACTCACCGATGTTTATGGGGGAGAAACTGTTAACTTGACCCCTTGAAGACAGGAGTGTACGGATCGGTGTCATCCGAGATGAGCTCATGCCCGCGTGTGATGAGGTCGGGAGGGATGGGAAAGCTAATGAGACAGGATGGGAGAGAAGATGGGGGATACGTAGGTAGGATGGGGAGGGGGAGGGAGGAGGGTGGGGAGGTTAGGGAAAGCATCGGTGGGCGGGAGTTAAGTACGCAGGAGAGCCTCTGGCCTCCTATGGTAGAGCGTCCATAAATAAGCGTGTGGCGGAGGAGGTCCTGACGCGGCATATATAACACACGTGTAATCTGGCTATAATCTCACAAGCCCTAACATATACTTATGCAAATGCAGACTGATATATCAGGCTTAATATTATATGCACGTCCGAGCCAAATCCATTTACATTGCTTAATGATCAAGGTATAACAGATACGAATGAAATAACTTGGCTCAAGACGCAATTAGGATTCTGATGTACACCAAACTTCTTGAAAAGCCACTCAGGAACGCTGGATTTATTTACTGCTGAAAAATGCATCAACAAATTATCTTAAAATGGAATCGCCGGGCCCAAGAGCGACCTGAGGTTCTCAGCACGGCGTATGTTATAATTTTCAACTTGCTAAAGTGCTGCCGACCCCGAACATTAAACCGTTTTAGACAAACACGCAGCAAAAACGGCGAAGATCTGGCGAGGTAGACTGAGCAAAGCGCTAAAGCGTTTCGTGACAAAGCTGCAGGAAAAAGATCAAGAATGAAGCTATAACACAGTAGGTTAGGTCAGAGCTGTGGGGAGACGTACAGAAGGATGCCTCATTTGCATGCATCCCGCGCCCCAAATATAGGTTGTAATTAGCCCAATTAATCTACAAATGATATACGGGTTAACATCATGGAATATTCATAAGTAACTTGCGATTTCGTATAATATCAAGCCTAATATTATGTTGGGGAGGCAGCCAGCGTCCCACTGGCGTCTGTTTATTGTCTTCGGAATTACCCAGCTCTTTTTGCTTGATAATCTTTTTTTTTAAGTTTCATTATCTGTAACATAATATATATCTCACAGATAAATGTCGGCCATTAATGTTCGACTGGGAATTTCTTTTCTTTATCACCGTAAGAAATCGTTCAGCTAATTATATCTGTTATAACTTAAATAATTATTCCATCTAGCGTCATCCCAGGATTATAAATCGGTACGCACTCTTCTCAGTTTAATGATATCAATATAATTGGATACACATCGCCTTGTAAGCCCATTAATTCCCCCTCGTTGCGTCCGGCAAGCTGAGATATTCTATACCTCCCACAATTATAAGGAAAATATCTAAAATGCAAATAAGACCCCCCCAAAAAAAGTGTTATCTTCGCTGAAGCCGGTGATGCAACGAGCGTGTCCACAGTGGCCCATGGTTACCTGGGAAGGTGACATACATTACGGTCAGCTTAATTCCAAGGTGTGCCAGGGGCCTGACTCTGCCAGCATCGTAAGATCGGCTTCGCGAAAGCCAATCTTGCAATGTAGATTCGATCGGCGCGCGCTCCGGACCTTCCAGGGAATCGTAAGCCTCTTCTGGCGCACAACCCTCACTCTCTCACCTTATTTGGATGACAATTTTTCACATCATAAGACGACAGGTAATGGCTGGATGCTATTAGAATATGCATCATGTGTGTCCGGGTGTAGAGAGTCCTCGTTCGCTTGAGCCTTCAGTGTGGTGGTGGAATTACCTCCCCGTCCTGCGATACGGGCTTGTTTTAGTGCCTCAACGGGCAACCTTCTACGGGAGATTTATACACTTGGCAGGGGTGGGTGTCTGGTGTCAGGGGAGTCGGTACCCGCCGTTCCACAGCTCACCAATGCTAATCACAGCGAAGGCACTCCGTCCGTCTGGGCGACCGGCGCGCGCACTTATACCTATCTCCGTAGCGTACACCTGAGGATTACGGACCTTGCATCGTTAAGTCCCTCGCGGCGCGTATTGTAAGTGCCTTCATCCTTGCCATAATATCGTGTAAATATGGCTCACATTGAAGGTAATGAAGGTGAGGGCAATCTATTATTCTGAGCAGGAACGAGCCACCGAACCAAGAGGCTTCGCTTCTGTTGGTACCGCTTCTTTGTTTATGATCGAAGCCTCGATCACAGTCTCGTTAGGGGCTCGATCGGTGTGTTAGAAACTGGATCAGTTTTCTCCTTAGTATCTGCAGGAGGACTGTGTGTTTAGACTGTTAGATGCGTGTTGTTTGGTAATGTGGAGTCAGGCATTCGATAAGCGCATTATAACCTTTATGTATGGGCTACGTCCACGCCATAAAGCTGATTCGAATCATTTGAATTATTCTGAAGCTGTGGAATGCACAAACAAAATGACTTGCATTGCTGATAACCCACTACAGAACCTGTGATCATGGTACGTGATCATATGTGATGAAATTACATGAATTGGGTGAAAGCGGTGATGATGACATGAATATGATGGAGGTGTAAATGTCATTTATGGTGACTGCTTCACTGTCTTCATTCATTCTTTGAAATGCATCAGTGAAAGTGACGAATTTGGAGTGATGATCCCGAGTGATGTGATATTGCTGGCGATGAGGAGGATGTGTGTGATAATTGATGATGAAAAATGATGATTGATTACTATGGTCAGTCATAATAAATGAAGATGATCTTAAAATGATGAATACGATTGATGATTATCATGATGATTGATGATGACTATTGATTATAATGACCAACGGGTACATTAGTAATGGTGGTTATATATAACAGGAAGACCTTTGTGGGAAAAACAGTTCCACAAAACGAGGAAAATGAGGAGAGAGAAGTTACCTAACCCGAACATCATTCAGCTGGCTCTTTCCGGGATGTGCTGGATGCAGCCAACTACTCTCCGTCGTACACACCTGTCACCAGGTGGTGGTGGTGGTGGTGGTGGAGGGGTGGGGGGGAGGACAGGAAAATCTTGCTTCACTGTGACTCTGAAAGCAAAGGTCAAACGAGACTGTTGTAAATGATTCTTGGAATCCCAAATGATGATAGCGCAACATTTTTGGGAACTTTTACTACACTCACAACAACGTTTCGAGAGAGAGAGAGAAAAGGTGTTTGTTTGTTTGTTTCTGTACTACAGATGTGTACGTCTTTATGTATGAGAGTCAACGTCGTCCCTGTTTTCATCTGTGAATGTAAGGATATAAAGTGCATCGAGAACATCAACTTTACTATTACAATGAATTAAAAGAAGTTAATCATTTTTTTTTTCATGATGCTACAATTCTACATTGTCGGAGTGAGACAAAAGATTTGCACATATTTTTGTAGAAGCGAAATAATCAAATGTATTTGAATACAAGGCGCTCGGTTCTGGTTATAAATGAACGTTCTTCGGAGGGATGCTTCGAATCCCGTCTCATCATTGTTCAGACGATTATCCCACGGGTCGTGACTGAGGCAAAAATCCCGTCATGCTCAACAAGCCAGCATTCGAATGACGTCACACCGCAGGGATCAACCTCTGCATTGCTGACAGGATCACAGAAAAAATAATCTACTTCTGTATCCACTTATTGCCCTGTGAATGCGACCTCTGTTCCTCGATCTGCCCACCGATCTGTCATCCCTTGTCTCGTACCATCTGTCTGCCCTAGATTTAACTGCACTGTCTAAACCGTTCATTTTAAAACACTGACACTCTTCCCGGAAATGGAAATATATATATATATATATATATATACGTATATAGCATACGTTACCGAAGGCGTCCGGATTGTTGGAGATGGTCACTTATGAGGGGGTCATTCCGGTGACCGTAGGGTTCAGGTTATCTGACTGTGTCCCAGTTAACCCAAGTTACACAGATGGCAGAGTTGCACCTATTACCCAGCTAATTCCAGTTCACCACGGTCGATGCGATAATTAGTATCTATCCTCGCTATACTAATTACTTTCCGATTAACCATTTGCGTCCTAATTAACCAAATTCGTCGTGATTACTTGCCTGCGTCTCGATTAACCAGCAAGGGCGTCCATGTTAAACGATTGCATCCCGTTGAAGCAACTGCTTCTAGGGTAACAAGTAAATGTGAGTTAACAGCTACCTGCTTTGTTAGCTAATGTTATCCTTAGAAAGCAACTTGGTTGCCCACTGGAGTGTGTATGTGTGTGTGAGGCATCACGCTGACCCAAAACAGGGTCTTACGGCTGGGGTGCCAGTCCTCTCGCCACACACGTCCTGGCTGGCACTGGTGCTTGATTGTAGCCTGAGCCTCAGCCGCGGGAAATATAGAGTGAGCCATAATGATACCCAGGGCTCCCCGTTCACCCTCCTGCAAGACCTAAGGACTCGGGGACAGAGAAAGGATGGGAGGGGACGGAGGAGGGGAGAGAGAAGTAGGAGCGCTTTAAAGAGAACTGAGGTTAGGAAAGGAGAGGATAAACAGAGTGTGGATGAAGAGGGGACCGAGGAGGTTAGAGAAGATACGGAATGGTCAGAAGGCATGAGGAAGCCATAGTGAGAGATGTCTGAATGTTCAGGGGCACAGTGACTCCGAGATATCTGACGTTCAAACTTTTTCCGGCTATAGCGAAGTAAATCCGAGTTGTACCGACCAGAGAGAGTCCAGATGGGCATCTCTTTCACAGGGTAAAGTTGTGGGAACGAGAAACCAGGTAGGTCGAAATGAGACGTCTAGGTAGTGGTAAGAGACCAGGTAGAGAGATCAGGTTGGTCGAGACTGGGCGCGCAGGGGTCTAGGCAGCATTAAGAGACCAGGAGTGAGACCAGACAGGTCGAGGCGAGGCTCTAGCCGCCAGGTGAGGTGGTGTTGACAGACCCGCACCAGGTAAACACTGAGCCCTCGAGAAGTGGGTATTTCGTGTGCTGAAGACCACGAGGGGTGAGGGAAGTGTGAGGCAGTGGATGAGGAATGTGAGGAAGGCCACAAGGAGTAAGGGAAGTGAATGAGGAGTAGAGGGGAGTTGATGGAAGAGCAGGAGGTGGTGGCTGGGGAAAAGGGTCATGATTGTAGAGTCTTGTGGTCGGTATGGCGAGGACTGAAGGCTGATGGCGCCCATGTGAGGAGGGCTGTAGGTGAGAGAAGCATTGGATGTAGGTGTGGCCAGCTGCGGGTCTGGATTAGGAAGGGTGTTGAAGGATTATACGTTACAAGAAGTATCAAAAGGGTGTAGTGAAGAGAGCTGAAGAAAAGGGTAAACACAAATGGGTGTAGGAGTGTTTTACACGCTTAGAGACTAAAGAAGAAAAGGGTAAACACAAATGGGTGTAGGAGTGTTTTACACGCTTAGAGACTAAAGAAACTGAAAATGGAGAAAAGCAGAGACAAGCATGTCGGGGATTTGCGGATATGTTCATGAGGAAGAGAATAGGCGGACGTAGAGAAGAGATACAGGAGTTTAAAACAAGTTGAAGAGGTGTAAAGGTGTAGGCTGTGAGGGAAGTTACTACACACGGGTGGCAGTGAGATTGCAGAGTAAAAAGGGCACTGAGGACGATGTATGCATGAAAGGTATTTTGCACTCAATACACACAGTCGTGTATCAAGGTGAAGCCACAGGCGGAGAGATTGACGTCATGCAGTGAAGGCTGGCTGTATTTAACTCTGTAATATCTCAAGTACATTCCAGGCTACAGCTTTCTCCTACTTAACATGCGTTCCTACTTGGACAAAAACTCGTGGAATATAAAGTTGCCAACATTTTCTCCATTGGGCTACGTCAGTGTCTCTTATGATGACACATGTTGATACAATGATGATTTATCAGGTGATGTTGCAGTCTCGGATAATGAGGCTCTCGGTTGGTGACGTACGTATGATGATCATTTTTCAGATGATGCCTCAGAGTTCTAGAATGATTTCTCGTAAACATCTACTAAAATTGTATAAAATTTTTATGATGATGCGTTTGATATAATGATACTTTATTAGATGATTCGGCATAAAGTTTGAAATTATACGACGCAATATCTTGATAGTAATGCATAAAACGTTTAGATGATGAGACGGAAATCATCCACATAGTAAAGAGAAATCTGGGATGATATGATATCATATGATGCGACAACACACCTCTCGGATGATACCGTGTTAAACTTTGGAACGTAAGACGTAAAGGAAAAATTGTAAGAAACGATACGTCGACGTAAGACCCTAATATGAGCCCTTGGTCTCCTGCTGTGATAGACGTGCTATGTGGGGCCCTCTTGATCCCCCTAGTGCGATAGACATATCATGTAGGGCCCCCTGATAGACACACTGTGTGGACAGACGAGACGGTGCCTGAGAACCCAGGTAAAATATGACGCCAAGACTACTTTGCCCCAGAATCTGGGCCACAGAGCCAGTCATGTGGCCCGTGGCATTCTACTGTGCCAACCTTAGGTCCAAGCTCCGTCTGTTTGTCAGTACTTTTGCCTGTGTCTGTGCGTCTGTCTTTGCATTTTTCTGTATTTCTTTGTATGTGTTCTTATGAATTTGTTTCTGTTTGTTTCTGTGTTTGTTTTCTTATCAATTCATCTGAGTGTTTCTCTGTTCTTGTTTAATGGTCCACTTTTCTGTTTCTTTGTAGCTCTGTGTTCTAAAAGGATCGTTCATTGTTCACATAATCCTAACACAGTAATTCCTACGATCAGTTGTCCTTTTCTTTCTGATTCTGAATAAAATTTGAATACGTATACATGATAATGTGTAATCTAAAGGACATCTGGCTAGAGGGACACAATACAGCGGTCCAAAACTGAAGCAGAGTCTACTTATGATTATCAGTATATTGTGAATCATCTTATTTCCGGGAAGACTGTCATTTTTCAATGAATTTTGAGGAGATGAAGTAACTGTACCCATCGCGAACACCAGTATCCGGAAACGAAGATTTTCTTAGCGCCATGTGGTCTGGGGATTCAACCAGTCCCCCTGAGCTAAAGAGTGACTCTTTGCACAAAGTCTGTGAAACTTCTAAAATCCCGCGACACACAAGATACTGAATACGTTCTAAGGATTTTCTAAAAGGTTTTTTCTTTGTGTGTGTGTAGCGATAAAGCAATGCGGATAATGTCACGTGATATTTTGACCTTTTCCCGTCTGACATTCATGTAACAACGCCACCATCCCCGCCCAACACAGCCCCTCTGCCGAAGTTGAAATCCCGACAGACAGCGAAGGAATCTCCTGGCAGAAATAGTTGACAGAGACCTTTAAAACTGGTTTTAAAGCTTGAAAGCCACTTACTGACTGTTACCTAGTAATACTGTGACTGGTTAAGATTTTTCAGCTTCCGGAGTTGCAGTGAGAGAGAGAGAGAGAGAGAGAGACAGAGAGAGAGAGAAAGAGAGACAGACAGACAGACAGACAGGTATAGACAGAGACAGAGAATGCTGTCTCATGAAGTCTAGGTTATAATGAGAGCCTTTAAGCCCGGATCAAAACTGCTGAAAGAGTAATTCTAAACTGGTTCTTGAAGTTTATAACCAATCTCAAAAAAAAAATGGATGAGGAAAATTAACAAATATCTCAAAACTGCCCAAAACCTAAACCCTGTAAAACTGGTTAATGGTGTTACTTGAGCCTACATAACACCAGTGTTACCGAAGCCTCTAACACTCAATAAAGAGGAGTGTTAGAGTAGAGCCAATTAATAGCCTCAGATGGGGTCCTGATTCTCATCAATGAGTAGGATCTTAAATTGTAATAATGACTAAAATATGGGAACCAGTTTTCTAAAATATACGAAGCGGTGCTGCTCGAGCCTCTAAGATCTTGAGGTCTGGCCAGCGGGAAGAACGTCGTCAGACACGTGAGAGCAGTTAAAGGAAGTGCTGCACTCTGGGCTTTCAAACAACGCAAAAATAATCGAGTTAAGCTCTCCCTCTACCATAACCATCCTTCTTTCCATCTACCTTACCTCTCCTTTTCGCCCTTTCCCTCCATCTCCTTTCCACCCGTCTTCCGTTCCATCATCCTCCCTCTCCCTTCCTCCCTGCCTCTCTCCCTCCCTCCCACCCTCCCCTACGCTCCTGCTCCCTCCCTGTAGCTGGGTTCTTCTACGCCTCTCTTCCATCACGAGGGCGACATCATAATTCTCGGAGCCAGTGAAGGATCACCATAATAAAAGAGTTATCATGCGAGCTGTGAGGCGATAATGGGCAAGATAACAAGATCAATATCCAGGTAATGGTGTGGAGCGTAAGTGTGCTCATAAAGCTGTAGTTACATTCATACTTTCTCTCCGTCAACCGCGACGGACGATGAGTAAATTCATCTCAGCCGTCGCCAGGACGCGGAACGCGTGTCCACGAAATTTCCTTTTGAGAATCTACTCGAGCGTGGGCAGATTGAACATAAATTTCCACGCATGTTTTCATGAGATGTTTCTCATATTTGACTTAAATGAGGCTCTAATCATTTTCTTACAAAGAGAATTTATTCATTCGACTTTTCATTACATAAATGAATTTTAGATTTTCTATGGCATGCATGGATTACAGTGGTTTATAATTTCTTATAAGAATCTTGTTAGAATATAAGTCTATTCGTTATTTCAATTTTCTTTGTTTCTGCGTCAGCAGAAGGCTAAGTTTCTGCGTCAGTGGAAGACTTAGAAGTCTGAGTGTTATTGCTTACAAGAGACAATTGCTAGCTATTGATACAGTAACAAGTTTTGTTGATCAGAATCAACCAGAGTGAAATTATTGCTCTTAATTTCCCCGGATGAAAATAATTGACTGGCTTCCTTCATGTTTGTATTTGCTTCTGATGAAGATGATAATCATAGTAGTGACGATGGTATTAATAATAATAGAGGATGATAACAATGAAAAGAATGATAACGAAAATTATTTGGATAAAGATAAAGATGACAAAAACAGTGTATTATTATCACCAGTGTCATCATTTTATCATTGTTATTATTATTATTATTATTATTATTATTATTATTATTATTATTATCATTATTATGATTATTATTATTATTATAATAATTACTATTATTATCATTCCCTATTTCTCTTTTTATTCATTATGAGAAATGTTCTCTAAGAAGAGCTTGGTAACTTTATTTTCTATAGATCATAAAATCATTTCATTATTTTCTTTTAGTTTTATGAAGTAATGAGAAGAAACTTTGAATCAATTTCCTCTCAGATTTCACGTTCGTTAATTTTTTAGAGAAATCTTCCCTTTAGATTCTGTGGAATCATAGTAATGGCTGTCTGGCATATAATGATGAGGACATTACTTACAGAAAAGGATTCTGAATTCTTTTTGTTTTGAGAAAGAAAATCATTAGTAATCTATACATCATCTTCAGGCTCTTGTGAATTTTCTTTCTTTAAAAAGAAAAATCAAGTGATATGGTTTGCATGATACATAAGAGTAATGCAAGAGACATGAAGTGTTTATATGTAATGACCTGTAATTACTCGTTTAACAGTTTGCTACGAAGGTCAACGATCTCGTTTGTTTAGTTTACATTTTTATCTAATTTTGTACTGAAGATATATTGTTTTGTGTAGGTACGTTACTTATGGAAATGTAGTCATGTGTGTGTGTGTGTGTGTGTGTACACAAATATATGAGAAATTTGTATAGAGATGACATTTAGTAGTTAGTAAATTAATATTTGGTTTCTGGATATCTATTTTTCTTTTTGAGCAAATTATCTAAATAGGTTATCAATGTACACACACACACACACCTGCACTATACAGTGCCATAGCCTCTCACGTGACGACTTGGCTTCAACGAAAATTTCATGAAAACCTCAACGTCCCTTTCTCCTGGCGACCTACCATAACCCAGTGTGAAAGAGAACCAGCGAACCGCTCGTCTCAGGGGAAGGGAGTGAACAGGAATCAAGACACGAACGTGTCGGGCAGTCACCTCTGGTAGGGTTGTTCCTGTAATGGGCCAGGTGTTTGGACCAGCTGCTTCAGTCTCTCTTGTTAGGGTCCTGGACGAAGCCAGTGGTCGTTAGTAAGGTGTCTTGTGACATACATTCAGGCCGCTAACTGCCTAATTACCAGGTAACAACAGGTAATCGGCGAAATAGTCGTTTGGCTCTTTCATTATCCGGTGATAATTACAGTCAAGTGAGTGACTGACGGGAACTTTGTTTATCATCACCTGATGACCGGTAGACTGGCGGCTGCCAGCCATACTTGGCCACAATCCAGCTGATGTTCGGAACATTCGGCTCAAAGATGTTCTCCCTCACGAGCCACGCAACGTCGAAGACAAATTTGTGACGACCATTTTCAGCCTTACACTGAGAGGTTGATTGTTATCCTTTTTCTACTAATCCAATTCGTTCGAACCAACATTGATAAAACTCACTCAAGTAAGTGCTGCTGCATCCCTCAAGTGCACTTTAAAAACCTTGGCACAAAAAATTTGCAGAGGATCCAGAGAGGCAGAGTGCCTGCGCTCACGAGCGCTGGCCTTTCTAGTTACTATTAATAGTTGTTAATCAAATACAGCTTAATTATCAGAAGGTAATTAGTAATTACCTGAGGAATGGAGGCCGCTTTCTGAAGACATTACCATTCTTGCTTGACGTCCACTCACTTAAGTTCAGTATAGACAAAACTTTACACTTAGATTTTATATTTCAGCTATAAGTGAGCCTTCCCGCAGTATATTTAGTTCACAATTATTTATAATAACTTTTCCTCGCGTCCTTTATTTTCCAATTTCCGCAATAATATTTCTTTTTATTCGCGATTGTTTTTCTGGGATACTTTGTAATATTTTGTATCGTTACTAGAATTCCGAATTAAATAAAATCTGAAAAATAGGAAAAAACAGACAGAGACATGAGGCTGGAGATCGCGGAATAAAGCCAGTGATTGCGACTGACATCGCTAAATTAAAAGAATGACTGAGGCGGAGATCGCCAAATTAGAATAGTGACTGGAGGATAAAGTGCACCAAAATAAAACTGCGAATGGAAGGCAGGCAAACGAAAAATAAAAGAATAACCGGAGTGAGCGGCGCCAAAATACAACATCGGCTTAGTGGCAACGCTAAAATAAATCTTCTTCCAACAGAGAACCGCCAGAGTTAAACAGCTGTGCGGTTTAGTAAAGCAGAAATAAACTAAAACATAAAACCTTTGCACCTTCAAAATAACAGAGCGGTTTGGACGGTGAACATCGCCAAATTAAACTAGCTCGCAGAATCTGGGTTTCGTTGACGCAAGTGTATAGAAGAGGGTCCGAGTTTACAACATCCCGCCGGGGGAAAGGAAACATCGTCATAATACAACACACAGGTGTTACACATTACCTGGGAGCTTGTGAGATAATGCAGTGTACAGAGACAACATCGCTAAAAGAAACCAAGGGCTAGAGACGATGCATCGTCAAAATAAACCAGTTTCCGAAGTCTTACCATTGCCAAAATAAACCAAGTTCCAGATGCTTCTTATCGCCAAAATAAATCAATTCGCAGAGGCTAAACCTCGCCAAAATAAACCAACCGGCAGAGTATGAGCCTCGCCAAAATAATCCATCCCAAGGGGTGAGAGTGTTGGCGGAAGAGTGGAAGACCATTCATCACAGGAGGGACACAGTGATGCCTTCGCCTCGCCCAAACTGACCCCGAGACCGACCCAACTGCGCAGGAGCCACAAGAGAGACTACATGAGCCTAGAGAGAAGACCGAAGAAGCCTATGAGATCCTACAGAAGCTTACTGTAGACTACAGGAGCCCATGAGAGACTACAGAACCCACGAGAGTGTTCTGAAGCCTAACAGAGAGTGCAGGAACCTACGAGAGACGACAAAAGCCTATGGGCAATAGAAGCGAACGAGAAATTACAGGAGTTTGCCGGATTTTGCTGTAGTGCTAGATGGTCTGCAGAGGTGTACGAGTAGTCTAAAGGACGTGGAAATGACTAACGGAATTCATTTGAAAATTCCAAGAAATATGTGCGGTAAAGTGACAGCACAGGTCCACAACACTTTACTGATGCTGAACATTTATACAAAGAGCTTAAATAAGTAGTCCTAAGGTCCACAAGAATTGAAAGGACACCAAATCAATGAGTTTCAAATATTCAGTAGGAACGATACAATATAATCAAAACAGCAACATGTCTGGAAATATCCACGAAGAATCCATCAAAACGTAACAAATTCTAGGAATCTTTGAAAGACTTGATGTGGTCAATACACATCGGAGGAGTCTTAAAACGCTCAGTAATGACGATTAGAATCTCCTAGAGTGTAATGGAGTTAAAAGGAATCGAAATCCATCACTGAATACCAAAGGAATCCGCAGAGATGGTCGTATGAAAGTGTCGTGGGTTCGACAGTTATATGGAAAAGTTAATTTCATTCGATGGATATTTGGGGGAGGAGCGGGTGTTTGTTTTTATGTCTGTCTGTCTGTCCGTCTTTCCCTCTCTGTTAGTCAGTGTCTCTGTACAGCCGTGTGTGATCGGGTTCCTGGTGGTACATTACCAGTCGCGTGTGAGGGTGTGGAGGCAGGTCATGGAGAAGACGTGGGTGTAGTCCTACCCAGTTATCAGGAGCACAAAAAGCAGCAAGGAGGACGGTGTGGGTGATCTCAGGAGTGAGTTATCTTTCCCCAGCCACTGGTTCTTAAAGAGGAGATTCACCCCAAACCCGGACTGGTTTGATAACATCTCGGACCTGTGGAGCCGGCGAGGCGTTAGGCTGGGACGCTCCGCCAATTTCTTTGTTCGGATTTTTTGTATTTTATGCGGAAATATTTTATCAACAGAATCTGTGGTTGTTAATGCTCATGAGAATTCTGTTTATATCTAAATCTACACAAAAGCTTCATCTTTAGAGGCTCTTACAATATACTTAACGAGGCTTGAGAATAAAACGTCTATACTGGAGCAGTAATATAAATCAAATATTATTGGAAAGTCTTCGTAACTCTTGCGTTGACGTCGTCTTTTCCTCTTGAAGTCTAATACAAATATAGAACGTTTAAAAATTGCTGGAATTATAGTTGTAGTACGTGTCTTGCTTGTTTCACAACATTTCTAAATTCGTCATTTTCCGGACAGATTAGACTGAAGATCATTGACTGTTTCCTTCCAGATGTAGCCAGGCGCTTCTCATTCTCTTTTTTCTTATTTAAAGAAAATATAATGGAACTTGGAATTCCGGCAAAACCTGTATCGCGGTTTATGAAAAGAGACTTTCTTCCAAGAATTCATTTTTTTCGATGGCCGAGAACATCAACATCCGTATTGCTTTATTGATATTTCATTGTCAGGTGTTTCGTTCTCATACATCGCCAAGATGTTGCTCAAAAAGTTATTGTTCATGATACCCTCTGAACCTTGAACATTTTCTTCCAGTCGTTAAAGTCTACATCCATACGTGTTCCTACACGTATCTGTCGTGTTACAGCCTTACTGTGGGGAACTGAACTTCATGTAATTACATCACAGAAAAACGATTAGCACACTCTATATTAGTCCACATTAATCTATGCCTGTGACCCCATAGGAAGAAAACAAGGCGAGGGTCCCCTTCCCCAGTAAACACTAGCATCAGCACCTCCACAGTAGCCATATTAAGAATCTATCAAAAAACATCAAAAAAGCAGAAGTAGAGGTCGAGGAGAAGGTTGGTGAGTGTTGGGGCTCCATCCATCACCGCCCGACACTGTAATGCTTGGCGGTGATACAGTGGCCGCGGCTTTATGCAATATTTCTCCCACGGTCTATTCCTTCTTGACACCAAGTTACTCGTGTGTATTTAAAGGCCACCAGAGGCGAGTGTGGTCTGGTCGCTGGCGTGTGACGCGAACGCTGGCGTTGGCTTTTGGCACCTTCTGCTCGTCGTACACGATGAATGGTGATGGTGTGAGGTGCCGCAGTCGCGTTAGACACGAGGGATGGCGACGTCTGCGGTGTTAGACGCATTTCATGGCGGCGGCGACGGACACCTTGTGTGTGTTAGACAATTTTGACAGTGAAAACGTCATAGTCCAGCTCGTTCGTTATTCAGGCCAGACGTGTGTTTGAGAGGAGGTACTGGACGGGTGCGGTGTCTGTCAGAGAATTTGGACAGCTGTATTAGATTCGTCATCTGTTCACATCACAAAGTTTTTTTCTGATTGCATGACACATTGTGAACGATGGTTCGATTTGATATCTCGGAAAAAGTCTGTTGAGAAGTGTGATGTCTCAAGTCTGTTGTCTGCATTAGACGTTAGAAACACAAAACAGATGCAACGCTGAAACTTGTGAATTATTGACAAGCAGCAAACAAAAATCTTGTATATTTTGTATTTCTTTACATTTTTCGTTGCTCGTATTGCCTTAAAGAAAAAGACTCTGTAATGATAATGGGCGAGTTACAAAATCAGTAAAAAAAAAAATATATTTCTATCTATATATTTACCATGATAAGCTCTATTCCCAGTGTTCATCCAGCCTCCAACATCACTCACACATATTTCCAAGCCATGGCATGAGTTTTAAAGTGAAACATTGACTTCCACGCTTCCTTCTTACCTTTTCACTTTACACACTAGGATGGATCGCGAACTACGACCGATGTCTCAGTTCATGACACTTCCATAAACTAAACGTTAACATTGTATGGGGTCCTCCACTCATTCCTCTAACACCTTCAAAAATATTTCTAGCACTAACTTAGCTAGTTTTATTGTGCCTCTCCCTAATCATTCCTCTCGCCACACCTATCCATCTCCTCTGCGTTCTACGCCTCCTCCCTCTACCTTCCACTGTACTTCTACACACATCTTAAATTTACCCAGATAAATACGCATTAAGATGGAGTATTTTTCTTTACTTATCGTTATGAGAAACACAAACCCTCGCCACCACTTAATTGCAAAAGTAAACTTAAGGGGAAAGACTGTAGTTAGTCACGTGGGAATAGATGATTAGGCTATTTGGGATATTTTTAGTCTTGATATCGTGTGGTGGACGGGGGATGGGGGAGGGTTGACGGGTGATGTGCTGGGGCAGGGGGAAGGGTGGAGAGGTAGGGGGTTATGACGCTGATTGGATAACAGCGCTGAGGGATGTGCCACTCTCTCTCTCTCTCTCTCTACCATCCCAGCATCCAATCTGAGATTTTATCAAAGATTTGCTTTTCTTTTTATCGGATTCATTGTTTAGAAACTTTCATGTATACTGTGTTACATGTTTCTTGATGTGTGTGTGCAAGAAGGTTTTACAATCGAATTAAGAAAATGTTCTTCTCAGGTCACCCACCACGAGTGAAAATAAAGCCAATGCCCTGGCGACGTCCTAGCTCTTGCAGGTCCTTTCCTCTTGATTATCTGCTTGTCACAATGTCCCTGTTTGTGCGTTCGTTGTAAATCCAGAGCTATCTCTCTAACGTAACCCCAGGGCTATTACTATAACGTAATACCAGAGTCATTGCCATAACGTAACCCCAGAGCCCTTGATATAGCGTAACCCTAGAACCAATACCGTAACGTAACGCAAGAACCATCACTATAACGAAACCCCATACACTAAACATTCATGAAAGCACTGCTAATTATACAGATATTTCTCGTTCTCAACATTCTATTTACACCTGGGTTCGTTACGTCACGTCTGGCCGCACGAACGGTCCCTATCCGCCTGGGGATCGTTCCACACGAACCCTCCCATATTGTCGTCTGAGCGGAGGCCCGGGACCCACACGACCTCGCCGTCTCCAAGGAGTAATCGCTACAGGTCGCTGGTGGTATCGCATATCAACGCAACCTTTAAGTAGCGCGCCGCAGCCACCAGCCAATCACAATGATAATTACTCTACTCACGCAGACTTGTAATTGGCTGATTTCAATAACTAGTGGAGATGCTCAGCCCTTACCAGAGGCCCGCTCTTATGTCTGGCTCAAGGCTGGGTCGACCTGGCCTCTGATATATCATTGGTTTGAGTCATTAACGTTGGATAAGGGGAGGAACCATGGGCGCTGCCTCAAGAACCCCTGGAGAACTCCTCAGGCCTGACTGGTAGCCTCTTCTGTGGCGTATAACACTGAGAAAGTTCTTGTTCTTCTGCCTTCCTGAAGCAGAGGCAGGTGGCTGGTTAGGGTATTAACATGGCAGCCTTGTGGCGCAGATAGAACTGAATTTACATGTGCTGTGGAGTGACACTCCTCTCTCTCTCTCTCTCTCTCTCTCTCTCTCTCTCTCTCTCTCTCTCTCTCTCTACCTATCTATCTATGTATCTCTTTCAGTTACGTATATTCTGACATTCATGTCATTCAAAGTTGTATACCTAATCCATCTGACTCTTACCTAATCCAGCAATAATTTTCCACTACATAAAGAAGTACTAATACGTTTTCCTTTCTCCGCAGGTACGTATGCCATAACAGATCCCGTCACACCATACTTTCTTATTCTTCTTTGTAAGGTACAGTAATGCAGCATGTTGCCAGGTACAGTGGGGTACAGGGGTTTGGAAGCTGAAGCAGCGTACCGAGCTAATTGGTCAGACTGAATTCATTAGTTGTATGAATGTCTTGTTCTGTGTGGTCCATATGGGAAGTTGTTGTATTTGGATAGTGTGAGACCGGTCTCTAACAGGGCATGATCATGTGCTGTACCGAGCGTGGGCCACATGTGCAAGATGTATGGCACGGGAGTTGCCATGTGTGTAAGATACATGGTTACAGAGCTGCCATATGTGAATATACATGGCATGATGGTTGCCAGTTGTGTTAGATTACGTAGTATGTGGTTGCCACATGTGCAACATAAATGACAGGAGAGTTACCGTATCTAACGATTCGTTGTATCGGGTTGCCAAATGTGACGATGTATGGTTTGTTGATTGCCATATGTGTAAGATGCTTAATACTTGACGTGTTGATTGCCATATGTGTAAGATGTGTCAGAAACATACTTTGTACCTTGCCACATGCGTAAGATACATAGTGTGAGTTTTGCGTCTTAGCAAAACGCTTACAACGGTTCTCGCCATGAAGGCAAGAGATATGGGGAGGTTCTCCCTTATAAGATGAGAGATATGGGGTGATTCTCACCAAGATAGTAAGTATGGGGTGAGAGCCATTGCTCCCACATTCCATTGCTACCTTTTATTCAGAAATGGGGTGATTCTCTCCACGAAATAAGAGATATGGAGTGGTTCTCTCCATAAAGACAAGTGATATGGGGTAGTTTTCGCCATGAAGGCTAGATATATGGGGTGGTTCTCTCCATTAAGGCAAGAGATATAGGGTGATTCTCACCATGTGTATAGGATATATCATATATAGAGCTCTGCCCGGTATATGGGACTCATACATAAGGTATGGGTCTCTCCGTATCTGGACGATACGCTAAGTAGATGTGGCTAATTCTGTAATGTTTATGGCGTGAATTTTTTTCATATATGTAAATGTTGAGCGAGACGGCGGGCTCAACATACGAATGGGGTCGTGCCTGGATGAGACCTTGCGTGTTTTAAAGACGTAAGAATTGTGTGCAGACACCAGTACCTTCCTCAGACACAGTGGCAGCCTGGCCCCGTGTGTGAGACAGCCATATATCTCATCTCTGTTCTCAGGCCTTATCTAACATCATAGGAAATTAGTGATAATCGGCCTTAGGATCCGTAATCCCCTGAAACCATTATGTTATCAGTTGATTATCTGCCTCAATTTCGAAGGAAACATCAGCGAGTACCTTCAAATGAAAATTCAAACATTTTGATATAAAAAAACGGTATTTGGTTTCTGGACACCAATAAGGAACCTCGAAGGCAATTTTGAAATAGCAGACGCTCGCTGTACTCTTTGTAACTTGACCACCTCATATATAACGCAAAGATATCGTTGAATTATTACAGGAATCATAAAATTTCAACAGAGGCATATTGCATACTGTTGGTTATCTCTATATGAGTAGTATATTAACCTATAATGCTATGAAATGTTAATTCTACGGATTAGCGAAGCTCGGTGTTATAGATCTTAAATAAAACTTTATAAAGGCGATCAGTTAAGCCACCATATTAAAGTCTAAATGGATCTTGAACTTAAAAGTATTTAGAATATCATGCGATTTCTTTCTGTCACAAGTCTGGAATATAGTTCAGCCTTTTACTGTGTTTGAACATGTACAGTAGACTGTCCATAATTCGCACTAATTGGTGTGCTGGGGTGTCCGGTTAAGTGAGAGAGTACGGTTTAGTGAATGATCTTTGCATTCAAGTTCCAGTAAGAAATAACCAACCACAAATGATATACACTGAAATGAATATTACACTCACACACCGAACCTTAACAAATTTTACATTATGTACTCAGGAAGATTACACGAAATAAAGTGGAACTACAGTAGAATGTAAACATAAAAAAAAAGAAATATGAAGTCCTCTCACCACTCTCGTCCCCAGCCAGTCTCTCTCATGAAGCCTGCACTCTGCTGGCCACATCGTTTAATGTACTGTTTATCAAGAATGTCGTTTATGAGTGTGCGGATTAGGGAGAGTTTACTGTGTATGATCTTATAATATTTTCTGTCCTTCATATTCAGACTGCTGTACCGACTCTGTCCTCTCTCTCTCTCTCTCTCTCTCTCTCTCTCACCTCAATCTTACCCTCCACCTCTCCCTCATCACAACTTCTGCTCTCACCCCTCTACCTGCTGTACATATTCTCTTGTTTTTCTCATTATGTCCCTCTCCCTTCCTCTTGCCTCTCATATATTACAACTTCAGTGTCTTCTTTTCCCCATTATTCTTCGTTACCTCTGCTTCCTTTGTAACTTTTTCCCTGCACATGCCGTTAATCTTTCATTTTTCTCTCAATGATCTCTTTTCTATTCTTATTATTAACATTCTCTCTCTCTCTCTCTCTCTCTCTCTCTCTCTCTCTCTCTCTCTCTCTCTCTCTCTTTTCTCATCATTATCCGCTCTGTGTGACTCCTTTCCTTACCTCCATCACTAGTTCCTTCTCGTCCTATTCAAATTCGTGGTTTTCCTCTTCCCTCTCTCTTCCTCCTCCTCTTCCTCCTGCGCCTCTCCTCTTCCCGTACCTCTTCCTCCTACTCCTCCTCTTCCCCTCCTCGTCTTCCCTGCCCAGGTCGGTCTTCCCCCTAAGTACTAAAGTGGCCTAGGTATATACAGAACTGGACGTGGGAATTTCTTCTGCTAAAATACAAATATAATATCAAGCAAAAGACTTCAAAGCAAATGTTGTCTAAGCAAACACGGTTCTCAGCCATGAGCCCGAGTCCCCTCCGTCCGTGGTCATTATTTCATGCATAGGAATGCGACCGGACCCCGTCCACTCTAAATGGGAAATTCAAAGTTTTGGAAATGAAAATAGGATTATAAGAACTTTTCCAATTTTCTCTTACATCCCGCGTCACACATGACTTGGTACAAGGGACGGCGTGCAAGATAGAAAAATTTCATATCGTTCAAAGTTTTCTTTTTTTCCCCTTGAGGAGGGTGGTAGGGGGGAGTGGGCTAAGGGGATTCGATCAGGGGCGATCAAGCTTGTTCTCTTCACTCTACGAATGTATTCCATGCACATCCAACACCCTCGCAAACCTCATTCTAAACCTCTTCATGCCACATACCACTCCCGACACCATGATGACGTAATAGAGTTAGGTAAACTCCTCTCTCTCTCTCTCTCTCTCTCTCTCTCTCTCTCTCTCCCTCCCTCCCTCCCTCCCTTCCTCCTTCGAGGACCTGGCCTTATGCTGTCCGCCACCTCTCTTATACACTCCCCGAAGTTGACATTTCAGGTGATTTTATTCATGGAATCTTTAAGCTCTTTCACGTGCTGGGCTCTTTTTATTGTCAATGAATGGCGTGGCGGAAGCCAAGCCTGCGATGCGTCTCCGCTGTGGTCTCCAGCACCCGCTGTGATCGCCTCTAACTGTTTATATTTACATTCCCTCATTTACATTCGCACTTATACTGTGACACTTGCATTTACCGTTGCAATTGCCTCCTTCACTTTATCTCTTCACTTTTGGAGTTTACACTTTCATTTCCAATTATAGCAGCATTTACAACCGTCTTTCATTTCATTAGAAAAATATATACACTTTTATTTACACATAATTTTGAGTTATAGGAGCTGATAGAAGTTATCACATGTATTTAGTGTAGCTTGTGAGTGAATTTACAATTGCATGCACATTAACATTTGTTTTTACTTCTCCCTAACTCACTGTTATAGTTTACATTAGCCTTACCTTAGTCTACACAAGTTTACCATGCTCAACGTTAATCCCATTCCTCATGCAGTACTCTTAACTAGTCTACCATGTTCTCCATAAATGTAGTTTTACCTTAATATGGTTTACTTTAAGTTTACCTTACTTTGAACTAGTTTACTGGTCTTTGCCTAAAGATAATTTGCTTCAGTCTAATTTTATGATATTTCAGCATCCATGTTGACTCCTGCCTCTTCTGCTCCACTCGCTACGGCCTCACCATCTGTTTACATACACTGACTATTACCTCTCATCCTTTTTTTCCTAGTCTGATTACCTCTGCTTTCGTTGCTCGTCCTGCAATACAAGTTTTTACTTCGGCAATGATTTTTCTGTGATGCTCATGCTTCCCTCTTCCTCTCTCCCCTCGTGCTATCTCTCTGCCCTTTGCCCTTAACCTCAAACCCTCCTAACCTCATACCAAAGGACATATGGCCCCTACAGAGTTAGGGAGGGATTGGAGGGGCCCAAACCTCAGACCAGGGGGTTTTGGGAGGCCATGACCTCAGAGTGGGAGAGACCGGGGTCCCAACCTCAGAGCAGTAGGGGTTGGGTCCATGGTAACTGTAAATCTAGTTGCGCATCGTGTCAGGTCATCAAGCAGGTCGCTTGCTGTTTAGCACGGGATGGAGATACAGTTACTCTGCGGCCTAACAACGGCCGCTGAAATGCCTGATTCTGTCGTTTGCTTGCTCTTTATAAGGACTTCATGACCTCGTTCAATGGTAATCGATCGTTTGCTTTTGTCGACTGCCCACTTCTGCTGGCAGGTTGTTGGAAGGCTGTAGTTTAACCGCTTTCCTGAAATGAACAAATTTGAAGAACGTTTTCGGTTTTTGGCAAGTTCAGTATTGAGTCCCAAATGACCAGGTCAGGTCAAGACTAATGACTATCTCTGGCTAACTAGCTCTCGTAGGGCAATTACGGCGATATAAAACACTTGGCCTCCCTCCCTCCCTCCCTCGTTGCCAACTGACCATCAACTACATAAAAAAACGACTCTCGTTTCTTTATGTGGCTTCAAAATCCTCAGGTGGAAGTATCGTCTCGTTACCTGGTCCTCCCAGCCAATGTCTGTCCGCCGTTCGTGTTGACACTCTACTTTTGCCCTGACCTCCCCAGTCTCGGTATTAATTGCAATTATCTCTTTCATTTCAAACCCCCCTCCCTCTCCCCCTCCGTGCTTGACCGTGCATCCCAGAGAGAGAGAGAGAGAGAGAGAGAATACGAACGAGCACCTATGACAAGATTTTGCCAAGAAACAGAGCTAGTACGTATCCTCCACAGCACGTCTTGCACCATGAGTACTACTGTTTCTCCCTCTCTCTACAGTTCTCATAATCATACCGTTCATTATTTGGTACAATAGTCCTATCTACTCAGTATGCTCTCTGAATCCTAGTTTCTCATCTAAGATGCCTCCTGTATCTCTGACGTTTGTTTCACTTTCCTAAATGGATCTTTTTGCATGTCTTTTTGATCATTTTCTAATCTAATCATTTTCCTTACTCTTGTGTCGTCATCGTATAGCACCACTACCTCTCTCATGGCACCGCCTAGCACCATGCACAACACCAATCGTGACCTTCTTGCATGAAAGAAAAACGAAGTGAGTAAGAAGAACAAATTGTGAAAGATATTAATCTAAGCTTCTCTGGTGTTTGTAGAGCCGACTCTTCAAGGTGGAAAGGTTACAGGAAGTGGGAAAGACAAAAGATGGAGGAGAATTCCACAGCCTAGACGTTCATGGATAGAAAGACGTGTCGTAACGTGGGATGTGTTATGTGTGGCATACCATCTGTTATGACGTCCTGTGTGTCGAGTAGTGCCTGAACCATTGTCTGATATTCTCAGGTGATGTTCGGAGTGTTGTTTCTCTTTGTAACATTTGTGTTCTTGAGTTGTTTATAGTGTTTCTTCTGTTATCTGCCTTCGTTTGCGGGTGCCTCTGTCAACGCCCCTGTCAATGGTGTAGGCAACAAGTGGATCCTCCTGGCAGGGGCCACTAGCCTGAACCAGCGGGTTCCCCTTCCAGAAACCACTACCCACTGTTATCAGTGGGTTTCCTCTGCAAGGAGTCACTAGCCGGAACCAGTGAGTTCCTCTGCCAGGAGCCACTAGCTGCTGCTAGTGGGTTCCCTTGCCAGGAGCCACTAGCCGGAACCGGCGGGTTCCCCTGCCAGCACAAGGCCAGGCCACTGGTCAGTCCCGTCCACACTTTTTGCTGCAATCCACCATCTCTTCTCTCCCTTTATTTACTAATTATTCGCAATGCATACGGGTCATCCCTCCCATGTGTTTGACTTTCTGGTCCAATCAGTTTGGCTTTGTTTCTCTCTGCTCGTTGTTTTATCGCGCTTCTGTTTGTCCTTCTTCTTCCTCCTCCACCTCCTCTTCTTCCTCCTTCCGCTTCTCCTCCGCTTCTCATTGTGCCTTCGTCGTCTTCTTTGCTCCCCCTGTCGTTCTGGGCTTCGGAGTTTTCCTTCGCTTTCTTAATCTCAGCCCCCACATTCTTAGTGTTCTCGCTTTCGCTCATGTCTGCGCTTCCCCCGTTCCCTCTCTCTTCCTCTCCCACTGCCTCTCCCTCTCTTCCCCTCCTTCTCCCCCTACATTCCCTTCCCCTTTTACCTATATCGGTTTCCTTCCCTTTCGTCTCCGTCTCTTATCATCGTCTAGTTCTCTCCTTCATCGTTCCGTGTCTCCATTTTTCCACGTATATTTAAACCCGCTACACGCTCTCTTCTGCTGGAAACTAATATTTATGTTTTTCGAATCTTTACTTCCTGCAGCGTCAGTCGTCAACCCCCAGTCCGTGTTTCAATTTCATCTTGTTTATTCTATCTTGACATAATCCTGGATTCACGTCTCTAATACGCACTTAATATCTCGTTCTCAATATCCACCAATATATATATATATATATATATATATATATATATATATATATATATATATATATATATATGTGTGTGTGTGTGTG
>JAYMFT010000040.1:704329-724840 GCA_038088735.1 Panulirus argus | reverse complement strand
GTATATATATATATATATATATATATATATATATGCCTACGTGAGTACATGAGTTGAACTGTTCGTACAAATCGTCATCAAAGTAAGAGAGGCACGCCACACGTGGCTATAAAGTGGGCCTGAGAGCCAACATATCAAACACAAGCTACAAGAAATAATCCGGCCTCGGCTGCTGTTCCTCCGTGATACAATATTGTTGTAGTAGATATTTCAAGTCACAGGATGGACAACCACATCAATTCAATTCCACACCGGATTATTCCATTCCCAGTATGTACCTTGCCAGGCTGGTCCCTTCAGTTCGTCTCCACATAAGCAGTACTCTCCCAAACGCCATGCAAATGTTGGATCTATACTGCAATCAAAATAATGCCGGCTGGAAGCCCAGCACACATATTTCGCTGTATTATTGTGTGGCCGACTGTCAGGCTGACCACACAGAGGAAGGAGATTGAAAATTATTGCTAAACATTTGGTCGCGCTGCTCTCTCAATTCCCAAACGCCCTGCGGTGATAATGGAAATCATGGCGGGACCGGCCTCCCGCGATACATGGTGAATATTCTAGATAACTCTTCTTTATCCCCTGCTGCCACGGCCCAAGACCATGGTTTTCGAGGCCCGGTATTCCTCCCCCCTGCACACGTGAAAAGTCCTCGCCAGCCTTTATTTAAATGCAGGAGAAGGCTATGGATATGAGGCTTTTGGCGGAATCGATGAACAAAGAATGACGAGCAAAAAGCGCGGGTAAAAGAATGCCGTGTTCCGATTGGTCAGTTCTTCGGCGTCCAGTGGTCATCGAGAGCTGATTGGACGAGGCATCCAAGAATAATAATCTGGTAGATTTACTCGCTGGGTGGCGCTCGGGAATGGGGGGAAAAGAAGAAGGGATATAAATATTTAGTGGCAATGGATATTAGGGGCAAGGAGATGGATAAGCTGCGACGTTATAAACCGCCGGTGAACCATCGGAAGACTTAAGAGGGGCGGGCGGTCCGCTGCGCCGAACTCATCACCGACGAACTCATGCATAAAGCGTCGAGAAGAGGAACTATTGGTGCTGCTGGTGGCTCTCTGGCGATGCTCTGGCGCTCGCACAATACACTCCGCCAGCCAGCTAGTTTGTTCTAAATTTAGGAAGAGAATGACAACAGGCGGGCAGTCCCTCCGCCATCCAGTTACTTATGTTTGTGAGACGATACTGACACCTTTACTTCCCCCTCTCTCCACTCTTTTTGTCTTGTATGAATAATTCATTATCCTTTATTACTCCGGAGTCTTTTCGACAGCGTATTCACTTCGTGGCTGAATTTCAAGGGGAACATTGTCCGAAGAATTAGAATAAATTTGTAGGTCCTGCTGCCTACCTGACCATCGGGAATGGTGGTCGCGATGTGTCTTGTTAGTTAGGGAACTTCATGTGATGAATCACTCTGCCACCGGTGTTGCTGCTTATGACGCTGCTACTGTTGTCGCAACTGCTGCTGTTACTTATGTTGCTACACCTTCTACTGCTCGTGCTTCTGCAGTTGTTACTGATCCTGCTACTTCTTCTGTTGCTGCTATTGATCCTTCTGTTATCCTTTCTGATGTTGCTACAGCTTCCACTGGTGCTACTGTTGCTGCTTCTGCTATTTTCTACTGATATGGCTCTTCCTTCTACTGTTGCTACAACTGCTGCTGTTGCTTTTGCTATTGTAACGAGTAGTGTTATTGCTCCTGCCGTTGCCACATCTGTTGCTATTGCTGTTGATACTGCAACTACAGACAACACTACTGCTGTTACTGTTCCTTCTGCTACTACTTCTACAACTGACCTCAATACTTTCACCATCAGTACACAGCCACAGTACCTTCTTTCAGCAGCGCTAAATCATGGAATCCCACTCCGTCCAGAGTCCCACTCCAGGAAGAGTCCCACTCCAGCCGAGTCCCACTCTATTAGCGTCCTCCTTCATCCGATCCCTACACCATCCAGAGTTCCACACCATCCAGAGTCCCACACCAGCCAGAGTCCCACTCCAACCAGCCTCACACTAGCCAAAATTCCATCCCAGCAAGAGACCCACTCCAGCAAGAGTCATATGAAAGAGTCAACAACAAAAGTTCTCCCCAGGCAAGACACCCCCTGATGCAGAGTTCCTTCCCCCCAGAGAGTTTCCTCAGCCAAGAGTACCCCCAAAGAAACTGCCCCGTTAAGAGCTCCCTTCTACACTGAGAGATCTCTCCTCTCCCCTGCCCGCCTGTCCCCCAGGAGGAGACCCCAGTAGGGGTGGGCCAACAGTGAGAGTCAAGAGCGGGTGGCGGGAGGCGGGGCGGGGAAGTTTGAAATATAAGGAGAATATATACAATTCCCGGGAAGGCTGAGCCATCACAGGGCGGAGGGTCAGGAGCGGTGGCCATTATGTGTGCGTCTGTGTTGTGGTCAGCCGCTGGCCTCCTCCTACTACCCAGCTTGGGAGAGGGGAGACAGCAAGAGTGGGGAGAGAGCGGAAGAGGGGAGACAACAAGGGCGGGGAAAGGGAGAAGCTGATGGGTGGTATGGGAAAGAGAGAGAGAGAGAGAGAGAGAGAGAGAGAGAGGATTTGATATAGATACATATAAAAGACGTTTTCCTATATTGTAAGTTAATCATACATTTGTCATTTCTGTCCCACAAGCGTGAGAATGTATCAGTTGTTATTTACATTTTCATATCGACTGTGTAGCACGGCGGGCAATCGGGCACCGTTTTCTCTGTCGTCCTCGTCGTATATCCGTCCGTCCGACCGTCCATCCGTTGTCAGGACCCGTATTCTGGTTTAGTAAAGACGAATTTGACCTGACCCTTGCAGGTCAGGTCAAACGCATCAAAGTGTATGCTTTATGCAGCTGTTTCCCGGTATGTAAAGAGAATAGCGGAAGACCCATAACTACAGCTCTTTATGAGAAGGTTTAACCCCGACCTTAACTCGGCTTATAAGAGCATTACAGCTGTGACCATGGAACTTGACACAGATATCTTTTGTATTTGGCAAACAATATTTTCACTCATCCTGATTTCAGTGCCAACAACTGTGTTGCACTTCAGGCGACACAAGTGTTCCATGGAACACACCTCTGCTTCGTCGATTAGCTCTTTATATTTGTGACTAATATGGAATTTCCCGCTTTTTATTTCCTCTCTATTTTTTAGCACTTGTATTCACACTTATGATCTGCTCTCTTGTTGCGATATTGTTACTGAACTGCATTTTCCTGGATTTTAAATGGGTATCTTCTGTGTGTGTGTGTGTGTGTAAACCACATTTTACTAATTCGCTGATTTTGACATTTTCTGTTCGTTAATGCATCGTCATATTAGAAATAACTTTATATCTTCTTGGTCATTTCTCCGTTTCCCTAGCGACGTACCCTATATACTGGTTGAGGGAACTCTCTCTTTCCCCAAACGATCTTTCGCATCTTTCCTTGATTCTCTTTCTCTTCCGCTCAGTCTATTGGCGGTAGAATTCCCTGCCTGGACGACAACGGAACGATGAAACGTTATTGACATCCTCTGACAATTTATCCTCAAACAGAGTAAGCCAAGGTTTAAAACAGTAATGTTAATAAAATGAAAACGGTTTATAGAGTGAATAACTGTTCATTTAGAAATTGCTGTGTGATATATACGGGAAATTTGCATAGCTGTAATACAATATGCTAGGATGACGCGCTTGGCGAGGAAGCTGGGTAGCTGGCTCTGTGTTGCTTATCAATGGTGGCACAAGGCCACCTCCTCACTCCACTCATTTCCTGAGTTTGGAGAAAAGGGATCACCGTAATCTTATCCTGGACTGTATGGATCGTACTTATTATACTGAATCTTAACCACCTGAACTCGATGGTGCGACACTTGAGCACGACGGCACGACCCTTGAACACGATGCTAAGAACCTTAAGCAAGATTTTACGACCTTTAAGCAATATACGCCCCTTGAACACGACGGTAAGGCCCTTCAGCGCAACGGTACGATCTATGGGTATGATGCCCTGATAATGACATGGATCGCATCATCGCATTCAAGAAGTCGTACCGTCGTGCTCAGAGGTCGCACCGTCGTGTTGAAAGGTCGTATCGTTGTGCTCGACAGAGTAAGGCTTTTAAAGATAAATGTAAACAAAATCCTTGGTTCTTTAAATGACATCATAAGTTCCGACCACGTGTGATCCCCGGACAGAGGAACACAGGTGAGAGTGTGGACGATGATAGACGAAATAGTAATATACTTCTACATTTTAGTCTAAAAAATCAGAATGAGTTCTGATTACTCCATTTATTCGAACACCCAACACGAACACTTTATTGAGGTTCTAAGCAGAAGTCAGTTGAAAAGGGAATTATATGCACGTTGTGGAAGCAGACTCTATGGTGGTCAATCTTGCTTCAGTACTTAGGATCTTCGTTCTTTGTTGACCAGCGAGAGGGAGCGTTTAACCCTCTATGTACCATCCTGGACGTTATGTACGCAAACCTAAACCTATCCAAACAGTAAGGAACCGTCTTTTATACACGTGATGTATGTAGCTCTCACTGTATGATTGGCGGTGGGGTGTCTCTAGTCATGAATAACATTTCATGTGATCAGCCACATCTGTCATCACTCAGACAAGTGATGTTTATACCTGATTGCCGGTTCCCGCGTCAGCAGCTTTTCTTCGTCTGCTCCTTGCGCTACCTCGTTAACGTGGGACACGGAGCTCAAGTGTAAAAGAAATACACATAATCACAAGAGATACAAGTGGGTGATCATCACAACTTATCAAGCAGCAGCCACGTCCCTTCGTCCTCAGCACCTCCCTGCCGCCAGCTTCGGGCCCAGCCTATCCTCAGCACCTCTCAGCCACTGGCCCAAATCCATCCTGTCCTCAGCACCTCCCAGCCTCAAGCCCCAAGCCCAGTCTGTCCTCAGCACCTCCCAGCAACAAGCCAAGAACCCTCCCCGTCCTTAGCACTTCCCAGCCGCCGACCCTGTTCCCAGCTAGTCCTCAGTACCTCACAGCCACTGCCCCAGGACCCAGCCCATCCTCAGCAACTCCCAGCCGCCAGCCCGGAGCCCAGCCTGTCCTCAGCACCTCCCAGCTGCTGGCCCGGGACCCAGCGCGTGAATATTTCCTCTGTATTTACTCCGAGAGAAGCAGCTGCGCGTCGGACCCCGGCAAAATGGAGGAAGTGATGATCCTGCGGGAGTAAGGGATGACCTGCAGGTGTCTGCTGTCAGCAGAGATGTAGAAAGACTCTCAATAATCTTCCGGAACCTCGAAGCTCTTACCTCCTTCCTCTGACGGCGGGAAGACCGTACTCGCGACGGTCTATTTTAGTCGCTATTTTGTGTTTATGTCTTGGTTACGAAGGGACAAATTAGCTCCTGAGTCGACGATAGAGGTTTAATTATAGCAGGGGCGGTATAATTCATCACGCGACTATAATCGGCGAGACGTTTAGCAAAAATGACCATTAATTGTTACAAATGAAGCCGGTGGAAAATAGGGATTAGTTAGCTCTTTGGCCGAGAATACGCATCGGCGGCCCTCTTAATTCATGACCTCCTGGCACCTTCTCCCTAACCAGGAACTTCTCGTGCTCCGCCCGCGATCACTCAGACGTAATTTCTCTTTTGGGGATCATTGGCTATTACCAGGGCCCGGATGAGGGTCCCTCCCGGTTCACCACCAGTAGTTGGGAACCCAGGTGGGGCCTCCACCCCCCCATCTCGGTACACCAACAGCAGGAAGGGATAGGACCCCAGATGAAGTCCCTCTGTACACCAGTAGGGGGGCCCAAAGGTAAGGGTTCTCCCCGGTACACCATATGAAAGCTCATAGTCCAGCTGGAAGGTTCAGAGTCCATCTCGTATGCTCTAAGACTCCTGACTCATGCTAGAGTATGTAAAGACTCCGCTCTCAGACGTTCAGACTATCACTTGAGCCCCTAAAGGTTCAGACTCTACTTGGAGACTGTGCGGGCTCAGAGTTCAATTGGGGATTTTAACAGTTCGGAATCCTCTTGGAAGTTGCGATGGTTTTTAGGAGACAGACCTGAGTCTTCACCTCGCGTAATCTTTAGGGATTAAAAGATGATAACTTCCTGCCAGTTTGCGGGTGTAAGGAGGAGTGTCGATGGCTGGCTGGTAGATCACTTGTTGCTGACACAGCGGAAGGGTCACGTTCGCGCACCCAGTACAGCTGACATCATGTTTGCTTATATTTAAGATCTCCCCCTCTCTGCGCTCCGGGCAAACAGCACCACAAATTATGGATTTCAGATAACAGTTAAATCTCCGCCTCAGAAGGGTCACCAAGTAGCTGTAAACAGTAAAGATACTGACCTTGATTAACCCATTAATAACACACGGACATGAACTCTGTAGAAAAAGATTTTCATTTCCGCAGAAATGAAAGTGTATATCCCACATCGTCCGTCGAAGCCGTGAGCTTAGGTCTTCGGAACATAATTTATACAAGCCCAGTACGGGGAGTAATCTCTCCCTGGCTGGGGCTCATGTGTAATCGATGACAGGACCAGATCTCTCCCAGAAATTACATTTTGAGTGTCCTGACCGCTACTCGTCCGCCAGAGACGCCTCAGAATTACAATGTTCTAAAAAAGAGGTAAAAAGAAAGTGTACAATTTCTTGGCAAGGAAAATTGTGGTTCTTTCACAGTCCCTCGTCCACATCTGCCACAGTCTTTCGTCCACGTCTGTCAGTCTCTCGTCCACGACTGTTAGTCTCTTGTCCACATCTCTTCGTTTCTCGTTCTCGTCAGGAGTAACATGGACTACCCGTCACTGCAGTTATTTGGAGAAAGCATCATAGTCATTTTTTCCAGATGTATTTATGTAAGGAATTTTCTTGCAACTTTTACAGATCAAATCAGTTTACATGAATGTACAGGTGAAGGAAATCGTCGACCATTGTTTAACGTCATCACTGAGGTATTTTATCATTCTCTAGATACTACACATCACAGCATGCATCTCGAGCACTGGTCGTACTGTGGTCGTGGTGGTGGTCGGCACGACCTTGGCTCACTGGCAAGAACTCTGATGTTTATGTCTGTGTTGAGGTGTGTTCGGACGGGCAGGTCTGGCGTGACTCCTTCACCAGTACTATGTATTAACTGGCACGCTTCTCTGTTTATGAATTTGTCTTACGTTATATGAATTTATGTAGTGTGAGATGTACGTATCATGCTAGTATTATTACCATGGTTAGGGCAACAATGTGACTGTAATTATGCCCGAAATTAAGGTTATTACTTCTTCTGGAAGTGGGTCGCAGTGATGGTTAAGTGACGTGCTTACCATGCCTAAGCAACGTGGCCACCGATCCTCTTCAAACTTTGCAGGAGATTCTGAATCAAGGCGTTTCCTCCACATTCCAGAAATGGAATTTGTTTTTCAAGTAACTGGAGGAGAGGGGGGGGGTCCCAGGAGGCAGAAGGATGGCGCTGGAACTTAAACTCCTGAGGAAACATTTCTCAAGACAAAGTAATAAATACGTACATAAAGCGAATATATCTCACGTTTTCATCATACTGACATTAGTCTGAGCACACATGGCGTGGACGGCCGCTGGAAAACCGCGTCTCACAAAGAATCTCTCCGGCCTAAGAAATGCCATCGTTCCCTCAGCTCTTGTTAACAGTCCCCACACACGAGGCGCAAGGCCGAGAGTGCGGGCGCGTAAGCATGATCCCTACTCCATACACTTCATCCTGACAAATAAACCCGCACCATAACTCTAAACCTAATCGCTGGACAATGGCATATTTATGCGAATTTTGTCAGTGCGGACTCCACGTGACGGAGAGAATGGCACCATAACTGTCCCCCTGGCGGCCATTGGCGAAGTTACTGGGCAGGGCGGCGGCCATCTTAGGATTACTGTCCCACCTCGTTTTATTACACGCCTCGTTCTGGCCACAGTGATGACCTGCTGATGTTTTTATAATGCCTTTGGCTTTTCTAGGAGGGAGCAATTGAGTTGTGGGTGTTGTTAGTTGTAGTGGGCATGTTTATGTTCTTTATCCACTTGTATACATTGCTGTATTATGGTGCATTTACTGTGAATAACATACACAAACACACACACACACACACACACACACACACACACAGTTTTCATGAATTATTCAAAGCGGAAAAAAGAGACTATGCCTGTGTATCACTTACGGTTTAGCTGTTGTCATGATACAGAAATAAAAATCAAATAGTTTTCTGCTGGAGGATATCGTGTTACCTTTGATCAGTAATACATGAGAGTAAATGTAAATACTAAATGATACTACGCTTTCCACGGCAATTTGGTGTTTGTTTGTTAAGAAAACATTTGCCTCTTATCATATTTCTGGCACTAACTTCCACTCTTATAACTAATTAAACTAAGTAATTGACAAGCATAGTCAGTCACAAGAGCCAAACTTATACTTCAGTAGTACACACAAACTTTTGGCTTATCGTTTTATTCCCCCAACATCGAGTCCGTCCACCAGGCTGGAAATCAATATGATAATCGTGGGGTTATGAAGCTAACTGGTTGAGACACATGGCAGCATAGCGTGTGGTGGTTAAGTATGAACTAATGGCCGTGTGAGTGAGGGTAACGCCGCTCATGCCATGCCGCCCACTGCCGCCCTCGTGTCGTGAACACCACTACTTGTGGGCAACCTGACGCACCTTCTTCGCCTCACTGGCTTCGACCCCAAGCGCGCCAAACCCACGCGCCTCACCTCACGCGCGCGGGCTATATACGTACACTATCGAGTCTGCACACAACTAGAAAAGCAGACGAATCTTATCTTATCTTCGCTGTTAGCTAAACTGCCACTAGTTTCTGTCTGCTCCACTCACCAGACAAATCATCACTTTTCGTGCATTCTTTCAAGAAGGAAGAAAATAAACAGATAAACTCGTTCATATATATACAATCACCATTGTAAACGGCAGCTTCATTCTCGTCAGTCGCAGATCCAGTTGAGATGCGGATGCGACACCTCAGGACATGTAAACATGAATCTATTCTACAATGTCAGACACGAGCAATGATGCCTATGTAAACAAAGATTTGTTTTACACTCTTCCAAATATAGGCACTTGCGTTATTGTAAATAAGAATTCAATTTACACCTGCTAGACATAAGCGTTGATGCCTATGTAAACAAGGATCCGGTCAACACCGTCAGATGTAAATTCTTCTTTGTAAACAAGGAGCCATCCTCTATCCCTAACGATCCAACTCCCAAAGCTAATGTAAACAAAGCCTTTTTTCAAAATTACATGATACAAATCCCACCATCACAATAGAGGAAAACTCTTTTACATCAGATAGCTGTAAATTCCAACACTATTGTAAAAAGAGATTCGTTTTACATCCCGGCAGCAGGAAGCGCGAGTGCCTCTGTAAACAACAGTGTCTGGAGCGCCGTCCAGTTTACTGGCTGACGTTACTGGTCAAGCTCATTACCTGTTGTCCCCGGAGACGCCACAACGGCCCTCCCTCCTGTTGTCAGGGCCGCTCATGGCTCTTCTCAACGGTAGTCCTGACTCCGTTGCACTCTGGTTGTCTGTCTGTTGGAAAGCTGGCGTGCGTCTTGTTGAACAGTTGATGTGGGTCTGATGAACGGTTGGTGTGCTTCAGCTGAGCCGTTGTTGTGGGTCTGTTGTAAGAACAGATTAGCCCCAAATGAGCAGTCCGTCGGCTCTAATTATCGCTGATCAGGTATTTTTCAGACATGGTTTCTGCGTCTGTTGAACATTTGTTGTGTATGGGTGTGATGAACTTCACTCATAGGTTTGCTTAACACTGGTCATGGGTAATAGCTAACGACTTCCCATGCAACGTTCAATGAATCTTGTTCAACGACACTCGTGATTTTATCCATGGTGGATTTCTTTTGCAGTTCCTAAGTGTGCCCAATGATCATCTGATTAACAAGAATATGCCTTCGATGGCTGCAGATCCATCTAACGACAGCAGTTAACGATGGTCACAGATTCACTTAACGACGGTGGTTTACGATGGAAATTATTCTGTAAAACGATACAGATTATCATCTATATGATGTTGTTCCTTCATTCGTTTATTTGTTTCTATTCCTTTATCCTTCATTTTCTTCACTTTGTTGCTGATTTTAAGATCATGATTCCGGTTCTACATATCATGTTTTATATTATACTATTTGTTTATCTTTAATAGCTTGCTCTGTGATGGTAGTCCAATTTTTCTTTCTCGATTTATCATCTGTTTCATCCCCTTTCATTAGAGCTTTAATTGATTCATTAGTGTTTCATATGCTTAATTGAAACTCACCCTCTCTGTCATAGCAACTTCTGTTTTATCTCCTCTTTATCTCACTTAATTAGTGTTCCATTGTTATATTGTCATTACTGCTGTTCTGGCTCACTTCGCTTCATAATTCCTTCCGTAATACTCCTTATACTTCCCCATAACTCTACGTATTTTACCATTTTCCTTGTGTTTTCTCAGTGTTCCATTTGTTCCTTTACTATTCCTATTTCTCCCCAACAGTTGCTACTGCCTTTACACCCCGTAGTTGTTGGTGGTGTCCTTCAGGGTGATAACCTGTCGCACGCGATCTTTCTTCACCCCATAAATTTTTTTTTTTTTTTTTGAGCCTCTGACACTGTTCACTCTTATGCTGACATGTCCTCTACATTCTTCAAACCATTTTCCTTAATGTCCTCACCCTGACACTAGTTGGTTTTCTTTCGCGCTAAACACATATCCTCTCTTAGTTTAGACATGTGCAGCATCTTTGAATGAGAAAGCAAGAACATGGTTGAATTCATTGATTCAATAACGCAATATCTACATACATTCCTTTCTAAACCTCAGTCGTTTTCTACCATTGTATTTCAAAACATTATAATTCAACCCTGAAAAAACATAAATATGTTAGGCATAACCATGCCCGCCATTCTGTCCTGAAAAGCCCACAAAGTAAACACTTCAACATCTGCTTCTCTGCCTAGGGTTGCTGTGTGGATGTCTTCAGTTATATTTTCTGTAAGAAGTAATTCCACATCTGAGGAGTTTCATTCGTTCCTGTATTAGAGAAGTAATTGAATAGTGCAGATGGTCCTTCTTCACCTCCTTTATTTTCACAATGTAATCAGATGTCTGTCTTTCGCCTTATCAACTCTTTTGCTCATTGCCTGTCTTCATCCATCCCTTTCAGTTCATCGTGATGTTGATTTTCTCCCTCTGTTCTGCATGTATCATTTCGGTCACTGGTCTTGTGGGCTGCTTGTGTGTGTTCCAGCTCCCATGACCCGGAATCGAGACACTAGCCTTAAGGCTTGTCACCATTGTTTCCGTTTGGACACCAGTCACACAAGGACTGACCATTCTGGTCTCTTTTTCCTCAGACTGCAAAAGTATACAATTCCCTTCATCTTTTCGTGTTTTCCTCTTCCCATAACTTTTTCATTTTCAGTAACCGGGTCTGCAAAAATCTGTGGAACCTAGATTTCATTATTTCACTTTCTAACGAGCACTGTTTCATTAAGGGCATATATTTATTTGTGTCATGCTGGCTACCATAAGGAAAACAATATACACACGAATATGAATCTAGCTACGTAGCACAGTTGCCTGGTTCTGAGTCTGTAGATTCCTAAGGGAACATTTGGATTTCTGTACATCTTATTCGACTGCGGGAAGCACTCCCTGTCTTTTACATTCGCTTTCTGTATAAATGAAGCCGTATTATTTTATACTTTAATGTTTTCTCTAAGTCAAACGTATCGTCTCATGTATTATCAACGCTTCTCCTACTTAACTGCTCCTGGAGTGGCTTCACTTTGGTTCGTTGAATATTCTTATTGTTTCTAACAGATGGACGCGTCTTTTCTTCATCGGTTTGGAGCATCTCGTGCTTCGCCAACGGGTCTGTAGCTTCAGTGTACTGGTTCCCTCGCTATTATCGCCGTGTTAGGGAGCCTGCGTCTGGTCTACGCGTCTCGAACGCGCAAAGTTGCAACAGCTGGCTCAGTGGCATGTCCGGTGCTTCATAATTGGTTGAGAAACCTTGAACAGCCTCGTTAATTATCCCGAAGAGACAAATGACTTTCTACGACCACACCTCGATGTTAGCGGTTCCTCTCCGTCACGTGGGTACAGGCTTTCGCAGAGAGAGAGAGAGAGAGAGAGAGAGATTCTGTCTGCGGTAAAATGTAAGAGTTTCTGATCTTTGGGAACACATCAAGTCTTCAGACCAGCTATTTCAGTCTGGATCACAACGTGCGAGACAAAGAGGTTTTAATCCTGTTTACGTATGTAAGAAAGTCTCAATATCGAGCCCCTTGGAACAGTGTCATCCTTCCCACCTGCACCACAATACAACCATCATCTCTCCAAAAGATGAGGACCTAGACTTTCCTCTCATGAAAAGAGATCATGTCTCTCATCCCATGCAGAGAGATCATGTCTCTCATTGCATGCAAGAGATCATGTCTCTCCTCCCGAGTAGAGATCATATCTCCCTCACCAGTTGCGCTGGGCGTGGGTGGGTGGGAGATGGACTCTAGAACACTGGTATCATACCATCTCTTACATGAAGTTCTACACAACACTTTCGCTTATCTGTGAAGGAGAAGAAGAAATGTTGATCTCTGCATCTTAAACCTCCGGCTTGGCAAAGGGGCGTATGCTCGGGCTTTATATTCTGTCAGTTTTTCAAATCTATTTATGTTATTCTAATTCATATTTTCACACCAGCTTTCTTCGTAGGTTGAAAACTTTATGAATGAAGACACATGACTCACTACAGAACGTCTTATTCTTCTCTCTCTCTCTCTCTCTCTCTCTCTCTCTCTCTCTCTCTCTGGGCATTTATCTGTACATCTATCTAAATACATCTATAAAGCCAAACTCTCTCTTTATCAGTGTATGTAACTATGCATAAGTAGTTCTTATGTGACTGTCTATGCCCATTTATCGATCCACATATTTGCCTGTCCACCTCATCTGTGTAGAAGAGGAAGTTCGTCGTCCAGCTGTCCTGCAGCAGACCACCTTGTGCCAGAGACCCGTCTGTGGTCTGGCTCTCCCATGTACTCCCCACCTTGCCTCTCCCTCCTCTCATCAGACGTGCCACCACACTCCATCCTTCTGAGGTTCTTCATGCCTTCACTCCATCACATTCCTCCTCCTCCCCCTCCCCTCCCCTCCCCTCCCCTCCCCTCTCACTCCTCCCATTTGACCCCCAACAGTACGAATCCCCCCCCTGCCCCCACCCCCCATAACATTCCTCCCCCCTGGACAGTAATATGGGATTGCTTTTACAGTGTTGTTGTAATGGGTTGTGTCCACTTTAAGGCCGATGCACATTTCCTAGCGGCCTATCACGGCCCTCACGGGAGCCTGAATGCAAAGAGGAACGTAAGGAGGCGAGCTTTTTATGGCTGCCGCTGGATTAGGGGTGCATCCCTCTGTCCAGCCCTGATCTCTGGCCCACCGAACCATTCGTCGCCACCACTAACCCCCCCTCCCTCCCTCCCTCTCTCTCTCTCTCTCTCTCTGAGTGTGTGTGTGTGTCTGTGTGTGTGTGTAGCCGCCCCACACACACAGACCGGGTCGTGGGTACGAGCCGCTGGATACCTTCGTTGAACACTGTATCAGACTGATCGTTGAAGCACTTAATTTGTTCATTCACTGAACACCAGATCTTCTCTTAATGCCCAAGGTTCATCACGTTCACGTATGATTCTGACATTTACTCTCCTCGCTCAGTTGAACGTCTTCGTCGTTCACCACAAGAATTCTCGCCCGAATTCGTTACTTCAAGCAGCCCTCCGTGATCTCCACCACCCATGATAATTCCTCGCCGAACTCTCTCATTTCGGATAACTTATCCAGCGAACTCTCTCTCTCTCTCTCTCTCACACACACTTCGGATAACTCGTAGAGAAGTTGCCTTCACACCTCGGTTAATTCATAGAGCGAGCTCTCTCCAGAATTCGGATAACGCGTACAGCAAACTTTCTTCACAGTCCGGGTAAGTCGTACGGTTAGCGAAGTGTGGTTCGTTCTAGCGATGCTCTCGTGGCTAAGGAACACTGACGCGATTCATTCTCGTCAACTTTACGAAGAGCCAAAGAAACTGTTTAAAGATAATCATGTGCATTGAAAGGAATGTAATTTGACAATGTCCGGGTAAATCAAAAGGAGAGAGAGAAATGATATTGATTACAGGGTGTCTGATGCTCTTTGTTTCCGTTTCAGTTCCTTGCAAACCTGTAGGCAAGTTCCCTCAACTCTTTGCCCTCATCCCTTCAACCGTCTATTCCAGTCCATGACGAGGACAACTTACCTATTATCTTTTCTTAAGTCTGATCAGCTGTTATGATTCTTACTGACTCTTTATCATCTATAGACTGACTAAAACTTATGATGAGCAAGACTGAGTGACTAAGGACAGAGCTTGTGGTAAGACTCATGAGAAATGATGACAAGACTGATTTAGTGCATTACTGAGTCTGATACTGACTGATGCTGATATTGATGGAGGCTCACAGCATGACACACTAGGATTGATGTTAAGACTGATTGAATAATACCAAGACTTATACAAAGGCTCATTAAGACCAAAACTGTTAAGGAAACTAAGACTGACCAAGACCAATACCAGGGCTGACCAAGATTAATACTGAGACGTACTAAAACTGGTACACTGACTAATCAATACTGACAAAGTATTCGATATGAACCAAGACTTACTCTGATGCTAACAGGAAGACTGATTCAGTTCTAAGACTGACCTAAACCATGAAACACAAGTTTTCGTTGACCCTGGGCTGACCTTGATGCTGATGACCTTAAACTGACCCTGGTATTGATGATCTGAGGCTGGCCCCGATACTTGTGACCCGAGACTTACCCTAATATTGGTGACTTGAGACCGACCTTGGTGCTGGTGACTCTAAGTAACCTCAAGATTTGGGGGGATTAAGGAAAAACAAATAAGAGATAAAAAAGAAATCGTGTTGGTTGGAACTGGTTAAAGAGGTGAACTATAAAACTAAGTCATAAAAGAATCAAACTTTGCTCTCTTGATATTCTGAAAAACTTAACGTGGCGTTTATAATGAGTGGTCCAGCCACACCGGACGGGGAAAAAAGAAGCAAGAAATATGGCCGACCTCTCCATCCAACAAGAGTCATCGCCTCGTTGGCGACACACCAACTGTGAATTTCTCACAAAGAAGTATTTCTGGCGCTGAGATTCCTGGAGATAGGATGATCCTGCGAGGCAGTCGTGACCCAGCCAGATGCAATATAACTTTTAAATGGATACCCAGCGTGTCGGGCATCGCTACTTAAGACTTTATGGAGAGCTTTACAGCCAGGTTCTTGTCCTACAGTAAATACAAACATGCCATACGACCATTAATATGTGAGTAGCGGCATGAGGGTCATGTTTTTACAAGGTTTGTTCATGAATACAACACGGTTAATGCGCTACTTTGTGACACTAAAACGTGTCTTCAACAATCGCCAACCCTTCGAACCATCCCGAAGCACAATTAGAATTGAACCTTTCCAGGAGATGAACCCTCCTCCCTGCCTCGCTCCTCCCTGTCGCCTCTGTTGAAGGTAACGCAGAAGGGGTATCAAGAAGTGCAGGAGCAACGAACAGAACAGGAGGAAACGAGCAGTTTAGAAGGGAACAAGCAATACAGGAGAAACGAGCGGTACAGAAGGAAGGAGCAGTACGCTGGGAAGGAACAGCGCATATGATAAAACAGACGAGTAAGGAAGAGCTGATGGCGCATGGGGACTGAAGGGAGGGAGTTACGACAGAGTTTAGGTTGTGGGCTGAGACTGAACCAGTCTCTGGAGGTGGTCAACTGTCCAGCGGTCATACGTCTCTCTGCACGACCCTGACACCAGTGTCGAGTCTTTCTCGACGACCCCGGCTTCTTTGCTGCATCTGTTTGGACCACCCTGGCAGCTCGGTCGTGTTTTTGTGGTCGTCCTTGGTTAGTGTGTCGTCTCCACTTCGATGACCCCAGCTGTTGTGTTTTGTTTATAAGGACTAGCGTTCGCGAGGGTTTAGGAAGCGTGAGTCGCGGGGTATCAAGATGCGAAGGCTCTCTAATCCTAATCTAAAACTCAGATTTCTGGACTTCTCGTTTCTTATTCTTACAGTATTTACAACCGTGTTGTGAAGACGCTTTGATATCGTGTTTAGCTATACTGTGACATGAAGCTGTGTTGCAGCAAAGAACTGCTTATTTTCTCAGCGGTGTCAAGATAACTTAGAGATATTCTCCTTTCTGTCATGACAAAAGACTCTCATTTATTCTCAGTCTTAACATAGCACCGATACTGCCTTCTTCTTTCTAAACTCCCCCTTTTCATCAAATATTAGTAAGTAATTATATATATATATATATATATATATATATATATAAAACCAATGACGACGAGATAACACCACCAGGTTGTGTGTATCCGGTCGGTGTTTGGTAACTGCCTGGGCGTGCCAGATAATGTTTTTAAAACGGAAGGCGCAGGAAAATAGCAAGGAAGGAGTGTGGGTGGCCGGGAATACACAAGTACCCACCCTTCCATGGACGTTCCCTTGATAACTTCGATACGAAACTCGCCACCACAGCGGGAAAAATGGCATCGGTTAGGTAGGTTGACAACCGTGGCCCGTCTGGCTGTGGTTCCTAGAGGTACCTGGAGAAGGGATCCCACTGAAGGAGGAATTGGAGGAGGTTCGTCTTGTTGGAGGTGTGGGTGGGATTACTGCCATAAGAAGGGATGGCAGGCTTGTTGTAAGTCAAGGAGACACCAGAAAAGGGTGAGAGGGAATATTGTGGTTGTGGATGGGAGAGGGGGACCTGATCTCGGTACGTTATACGTGAGAGCTGGAATGTGGATGTGGGCAAGGGAAGCCGTTCTTCATCTATCCCTGGCGCTATCTCGGTTTCCAGGAAGCGGTGAGTCTGAAAAAAGAGATTCCATCTCTTCGGTGATTTACCAAAAGACAACTACGTATTGCTTCTTTTGCTTGGATGCGGTTTGAAATGGTCTGAGGCGAGCCATTCCCCTTCTCTTATAAACTGTTTGTATAAATAAATATCAACTTTTGAGTTAAAGTTCAAGTTAAAGTTAAATATTCTATGAGCAATATTTTTTTCAGTGGATTTATCAAGACAAATTCTCAGTATAACTGAATAAAAGAAAAGCTCTGTTGCCGCTGGTTTGTGAACAAATAACTTGTTTATTTTTTTGTTCATACCGTCTGATTATCTCGGCTGCTCCAGCTTATACACATAGTAGTTATAATAAAGTCATTCTAGAATGTTGGCAGACGGTGGGAGTTCTAATAAAGATAAAAACATTTTCATCGTCATAGAATCTCTTTTGCATTACAGTCATTTTACATGTTTGTATTACACCAGACTGGAGGTCTGTAGCAGTACATGTATGTTGCTGTACATTTATTGTACAGTTATTGAAAGCTATGGTGCTGAATTCATGGCTGTTTTATATTGGAGTTTTATATAGTTATCTGGATCATCTGTTTTCGTCCGTGAATTATCTATTTTCGTGCGTGGAACAGCTATTTTCGTCAGCGGTAAATCTGTTTTTGCCCGTGGAACAGCTACTCTCGCCCGAAAATTATCTGCTTTCGCCTGTGAAACATTTACTTTCGTCCGTGGAAAATCTACTTTAGTTTGTGGAATATCTTGTTTTTGTCCACGTTCTCTTAAGCTTGGGAGCACAGCTGCTGGTGTGAAGCTTCTGTTGCCTGAGTCCTCCCGCCCGCCAAGCCTCCGGCCCACCGTCAACCTCCTTTGGTGAGCAGTTACCCCAAGGCCCTCTGGCAGTTCGACCACTCCTGCTACAGTTACCCACGAGGTCCTGGCCAGTTCGACCCAACACCATTCCTTCTGCAGTTACAAATTCGAGAAAGAAATTAGTTTTTGAGATTAATTTCTGAATGCTTACATACACTGGTCAACGTCACGCTTCATAGAGGAAAGGTTTCAGTATTCTAAACAGACATAGGAAAATTGCTTTCGTCCAGAGAGTTATTACACCTTTGTCAAAATTGGAAAGAGTCAGAAATATCTTGAGGAAGAGTTATGTTATGTTGCAGAAAGGTTACGATAATACTTTGCCGCATGAAAAGTTAATTTAACAGCTATTAACGAGTCATATTGATGAAGTTTCTCCAGATGACAAGTTTAACGTACAACTTCAATTCAGAATTTCATACTTGATTCCAGACGGAATTCTCTGGCATTTGTCAACAGGGTAAGCAGAGAAAATTGGTCTAGTGAGATATCATTTTTCCGGTCATCTGCAAATACAAGCTACAAAATTCGTCCTGGGAATTTTCTGTTTATTTACAGGCTGGTTATATCACAAGCTGCCTTGCCAGTGTGTAATTATTTCTTTATCGTCGTGAAAAAAATAGGTTTCAGTTGCACTTCCTCTTTAACTTCATGTCAAGAAAAAACAATAAACAAACAGTCAAACATCATATGAAAAGATAAGAAAAATATTAATTTTTCCTGATTCACCCCATGAGAGAATTTCCGTTGCATATTAACTACTCGAGGGCGTATGATGTTCCCTACAAGTTCCGTATACTTTATAAAGTAATGAGAGACCGCCTCTCCAGCAGCCAGCCTTCTCACGAATTCATTTGCGTGTTTAAAGAAGTCAAAGAGCGCATCCTCTCCACCCTGTCTGTCTTAGTAATGGTTTGTTGGACATCTTGAAACAGGCGAAGGAGTGCATCCTCCTCAGTGATTAACCCCGTCAGGAGTTCTTTTACATTTACAAACAGGTAGAAGTGCAAGAGGCCAAGTCTGGTGATTATAGGGCTAAGGGACCAATTAAAACACACATCCTTATGCAACACCCTCTGTAATGAGGGCTAGACGCAGTAGAAGGGCATGACGACATCCAGGCAAGTTACCGAGCCGCACCTTCTTCGCTGCTGAAGTGGTAACCCGTCCGACTAAACTTTGGGGAAGTGGAGGCAGCGGAGCAACGTGAAGGCTGTTCTTCCAGCGAACACGTCTTGCGCTCTGCTCCTTCCTGGCTTCATGAGAGAAAACTGCGATCACTTCGTCTGTTCAATTAATCCAGAAAGCAAGGACGAGGTTGCGCCCCACTTTGCTTCCTCTGGGGATTAGTTTGAGGATTATGATGGCAGAGCCTTTCATATTTCTTCGTGGATTACGAGGAAGACTAAAATTTCAGAGAATCTTTCTGTTGTTTAACCAGAATTTCCAAGGATTATCTGCTGCGCTGCCGCGTCTCCTCCAGCACCTAGATTTTTGGGGTTTGTTCTCTGTCGGTGCCACGTGAGGCGAGCTCCGCCACCAGGAAATTTGGCGTTGGCCCATATGACGCTGGCATAGTAATGTTATCATGGATGATAATCCTGCATCGACGGCTCTGCTATCGACTCTATGTGTGCTTTCCTCTGAGACTGTGATGCTGGGCCGTAATCAGCATATTTAAGCCGTTCTGAAGCTCAGAACATAAACAATACTCATGATGGGCCAACAATTCCTTGTGTATCGTTTTCTTCTCAGCAGTTTTACAACAGTGTTCACCTGGACGGGCACATCACCTTACTCCTAATGTTATCTTTTCTGAAAATTGTGAAGTCGAATAATCTCCATGATATCCACGAGCGTTATTGGTTTGTTTTATTAATGGAGGAAAACCTGTGACATCTATTACAAAGACCTCCCGCGGTAGTGACAGCAACAGATGCTGCTGTTACTGTTGAAATGAAGACGTTTGAGACAACAGAGAGTCTTCTCTGCCATCTTCCCTTCTGAATATCTGGACGAAAATTAACAGTATAAAGACGTCTTTTTGTCAGATATCTTGTTCAAGAAATAAAGTCTAAATTCATTTTCATTATTATCATGTACTCCTCAGTGGCTGTTGGTCACATCTAAGACGAGAGACGACCAGGCCTGCACTTACCCAGAGCATGCCAGCCACAATAATCTATTTATCAGACGACATTTAACCATTTCCCTTCCGCCAGGTCCCAAATCTTGTGCGCCCACGCCTCATTTGCCCTTCGCTCGGGCTTAATGTAGTGTCCACAATGTGCGGTGTCCAGCAGGCTCTGGTCCTGGCGGGCTGGCGGCAGGCGATGTCCGCTCTGCCACCAGCACCCGCATCCTCCTGCCACCCTCCTACCCCTTCCTCCTCCTCTTCCTCCTCCGCGCCTCCTCCTCCTCCTCCTCCTCCATCTCCCTCTCCCCACCACCTCTTTATCCTCCCCCTCTGCCCGTGCCAGTGGTCACTCCCACTGCTCTTTGGTTCCTTCTTGGTCACACACTCGCCTCTGTTCCTCATGCATATATGCATTTACAGAGGTGCACATATACGCACACACATACATACATACATGCATACATATTCCCTCTCTCTCTCTCTCTCTCTCTCTCTCTCTCTCTCTCTCTCTCCCTC
>JAYMFT010000040.1:688564-701567 GCA_038088735.1 Panulirus argus | reverse complement strand
CTGTATATCCTTACACGATCTCTCTCTCTCTCTCTCTCTCTCTCTCTCTCTCTCTCTCTCTCTCTCTCTCTCTCTGGATATTTATCTATCTATCTATCTAAAAACATTCATCTAAACATATTCTCTCTTTTTATCAGTGTATGTAACTGTATATAATCAGTTATCTGGCTGTCTGTTTCCATGTATCAATCCATACATTTACCTATTCATCTCATCTATCTTTCTTTCTATTCTATGTAAACGAACATCTGTCTCCCCTGTCGTAACTGTTGGATGACTGCAGATGTTGTGTGCATCAACAGTCCTCAGATTTCTCCGTCACTCTCCTAAATATAATGTAATCCTTCAACGACCTCCTGAGCAACACTCACTTCGAGATCACCCCTAACGTAAGCTACACAGACAGTCAGTCCTCATCAACACAGAAAACATTATTTTTTCCTCTCGTAGCGCATTACAGACACAAGGTAAATCTCGGAGAAACACAGGTTTCGGAAGGTGAAACGTTCTCAAAAGGTAACTTAAACTTTCGTCGTGGGATTCTGTCGGTGGCTTACAGACTGAGTCGTTCGCTATTACATCCGATCGTGCCCTAGCAACCATACCTCCATCATGTTCTTGGCAATGCTCTTCAAACCTGGCTCACCCATAGCATGCCTTAGGCCTGGCTTGTATGGTTACGCGACCAAAGGGGGCAGATTGGTGACTTTTTTCCCGTGTTTTTGTGTGGGTATGTTTGTGTGTGTGAAAGTGATAGATGGAAAGAGAGTACACCTCCGGTACCTGTACATTCCTTCTGTGCTTCATTGTCGATTCCTCTGAGACGCATGAGGCGATTTCATTCAAACTTGACATTCATATCAAGACTCACGTTCATTAGTTTTGCCCTCCGACCGGTATGGGCAAGTGGTGGCCACACGGCTCCTGAATCGCCTGTTTTGAATTCCTCCATCACAAGGTGTGATTCACCTACGCTATCCTAGAGGGCGTTGCTCTCTGCTAGGGAGATTAACATTCTTTATGATAACTAGTTTGAAAAGTGTTCTGCCGTCAGCCTTTGTTTTGCCATACTTTTGCTTACATTCTCCTCTCTACGTGTTTTCACGACCTGTGATTCTCCACGTGTCTCATCACTCCCTCGTTCATTCCCCCTCACGTGTTGCTCTTTCATATGCTTTCTATTCTATTTTCCAGTTTCTCTCAACACCTCCCTCCTCTGTCACCTTATTCCACACTCGTCCCCAGCTTCTCCCTGCCGTAATTCTCTTTCTAATCTTATTCCGTATTTCCGAGCGACTTATCTCCGAATTAATTCTCGCCCTCATCTTATTCCGTATTCCTGGCCGACTTAATGGGCGTATTTGCCGAGCTGCTCGGCCAGCCGACCAGTAGCGGCAGGCACGTCAGAGGCTCGTCCACTGGCTATGCTGCCTCCTCACTGGCCTAGCCTGGCCAAGTGAATGACATTAATTTATGTTACTGCTGCATCTCTCTCTCTCTCTCTCTCTCTCTCTCTCTCTCTCTCTCTCATTTCTTTACAACTGCACTAAATCCTTCCCCTATAAATCACTACATACTCAATCACTAAGCCCGAATTAGTTATATATAAGAAATTCACCTCTGCTTTACGCTTCAGCAACCTGCTCTGACGGATGGCCCCATCCCCAACCAACGTGACAGCACAAGTAAAACACCTACACACCTAGATGACCCAACAACCTCTAAACAAAAGCCCTCCAAACCTCGTCCTGAGCACCAAGCCACCACCTGAAACCACACGCCCCAGACATACACGAGTTATTCTTTCCCGTCTGTGATCTGGACACCGCCTAGTCTCCAGCACTATAATGATCGATTCATTGTATCACAAGGCTCCTCAAGCCCAATATTGTGCTGAAATCCACACGCAAGACTCGCAATACTTATCAATTGTTCTGTACCTACCCCACAAGGACACATACACACGTCACCACGTTTCTTGACCTGTGATCCTACCCGGTGGACATGGCCGGCTTCCTGGGCTATGCGGGACCCCAGTAGAATGGGCAGGAAGGTAAGAGAAGGTATAGATTATGTATGTGTACTTGTGTATACATATTTGATGTGTCGAGCGGCACCACCTGTTATTCTCTGTTTTATTCTCAATTTCTAACGTCATATCTACGCGGTTCTCACCCATCTTGTACTCCCTCTCATTATCCATCTGGATTTGTAAATTCTTTATGTGATATCCTGCCAGTGTTGCCATCATGTTATCTTCGCGTAGCTCACTATGTCCCACTGGTCGTCCCTCTCCCCCTCCCCCGTCCCTGTTTACATGTATTTATACTTCTTTAACCTTGTAATTCCTCCATTATCTGTACTTAGCAGCATTTACCTCCAAGTCTTTTAGCTGCGTAATTCTCGTTTTTATATTATTATTATGTCATTTGCTTGTTCTTATGGCATTTATCTTCCACGTGATCGTCTAGTATTAAGTCTCGGGTTTCTTCGAGTTTTCTACACCCAGTTCTTGATGTTCTCATTTCTTTCAAGGTTTCTGAGGTTTGTAACTTTGATCGTTCTCAGAGGATTGTGGTTTGTTACGCAGTTCTGCTGATCATCTAAACTGTTATTACTTTCTCCATCTCCGTGCCTGTGGAGGGGGAGGGGGACACTGTCTTACTCACGTGTCTCCTTCCTTCTTCTTCTTCTTCTTCTTCCCAGTACTCAAGATTTGGCGCCATTCCTTCATTTTCGGGTAGAATGACTTGAATATTGGTAGACATGCACTGTGGTTCCATACACAAGAACTCCTTTTATTATCTTTTATGATATACTCTAAATGATTCTTTGGGGTCAAAGGTGACACAGTCCAAATATGTATAGTTTGGGCAGCTGTTCCTTGCAGTCTGAATCTACTTAGACGAAACGCTGCGTATAGATACATTTCCACGAGTCTCATACAATACATAGGATAAAGTTGTGATGTGAACCACTTCTAATAATCGGTAGGAGCGAGCAGTCATAATAGATAACTTGACTACGTTTCAGCCAAAGTTCATGAAATTTGGAACAAAGACTTCTGTCTACGTAAGTCACATGATGCTGATGTCACATGTCTGACTCAACCCCTTTTTCCTTCTTTAGAAGGTCATATTAACAACTTTTGCCACCAGTCTGTCTTAGTCCAACCAATGTGCATGAAACTCACTCGGTACTCACTGCTCATGATGAGTCATAACACAAAGTTGTGTATGGGAGAAGACGTAGGGTATTCAACAGTAAATGTTGATCTCTTTGCTACTCATCATAATCATCATCATTTATTGTTTTATTATTAGTATTATTACTATTATTATTATTATCACTATTATTATTATTATTATTATTATTATTATTATTATTATTATTATTATCACTATTATTATCATTATAATTACTATTATTATTATTGTTATTATTATTATTACTATAATTATTGTCATTATTATTATTATCGTCATTATAATTATTATTATTGTTATTATTAATATGATTATTACTATTATTACTATTTTTATTAGTAGTATCATTATTATTATCATTTTTATTATAATTATCATCATCATTATCATTACTAATATTATTATTATTATTTTTATTATTATTAGTAGTAGTAGAAGTATCATCATCATTGTTATTATGATTATTGTCATAATGATGATAATAATTGTGATAATAATAATAATAGTAATTATTACTATTATCATTATCATCATTATCTATCATTTGTATAATCATTATTCTCATTATCAATATCATTTTTATGATCATCACTAATTATCATCATTTTCATTATCCTTATCGTCATCATCATCATCATCATTATCATTATCATTATCATCCTCATCATCATGATTATCATTACCGTTGTTACATGCTACATATGTATTCCCTTTTTTGTTGTCTTTAACCAGCCCTCCCCCTCCCATCACCAGATTATACACAAATCCTCTCATCTATCCCTTTCAGTTAAACCAATATTAAAACAAATTTCAAACTCACCGTTATTGTATTAATTTTGGGGTCACATACTTTTAAACAAATCCTGACTCTTCATAAATCAAACATTGCAGCAGCACTCTATGTATACACAAGTCTGGAATACATGGTGTGTATAGAAAGACGTGATACCATAGAGGAAATGATTATAACGTATATAGATGTGAGTCGGTCGTTGGACAGAGGCGGCTGGACTGAGCGTTTCCCATAGGTTGCTCGTTGGACAGAAGTGGCCGGATTGAAGGTGCTCCGGGACAGCCGAGTGGTCTATCGTCTATCCAGTTTAGTCTATCTTGCGCCACTTCCACTGCATAGTTGGCGGTGTGTGGCTGCTGGCCGCTCGTCTCCCTATTCCGACCTTATCTACAAGGCAATGCAGCTGATTCTTCACTCATTGTGTCTTAATTAAATGCCATTGAAGTCTCCCTCCGGCCATTGTACTTCATTCGAATGAGAATGTGGTGGATGACCTTTCCGTTGGTTGTTTATTCCAAGAATTTCTTGTGGTATAGTCAACCAGAATGACTTCATGCTGGAAGAAGATAAGTATATATAAACTATTGGAGTCATAATCTAATACGTCAAAGTACTATGGTCGAAAATATTAACACAGTAAATAGTATCTTATCATCATTGTGCTTCATTTCATATCCTAGTATATGTTTTGAAAGTGTTTGGATTTATTGACAATTGAGGCCATCACTGACAGTGTCCACCTCACTTCAGACTCGCTTTAGCCATCTCTTAACCGACCCTTCTTTATCTTCGTTCCATCTAATTCACTGGGTTCATATCTCCCAGCATATCTGAATCATCCTCATTGCTTTCTCCCAATTCATTGCACCTTCTCACCAAGTTAGTCTCCTACTGTCGTCTTGTTTTCATTTTCAGTCTCTCCTCCATATCTGTTTCTTAGTGTTTTACTGGCTTTGCTGTTATTCCTCATTTCATTTTATCTTTAATTCAAAACCCTGTCGTTATTTCATATGCATCACTTCACTTTATTCTCATTTCTAGTCTCATTTTCAGCGTATTTCATCCACCTCTAGTCATTATCTTAAACCCTTATTCTACCGTAACTGAGTTTCTACCTTGTATCTAGTCAATGTATTTAATTTCCAGCGTCAGGTACAAACTGCATATAGCAGCTCAAACGCGAAGGGCCACCAGCTAATTGATTCACATGTGTATGCCGTCGACAGCCATGGCCGATATATTGGACGCTTTGTGACCGTCTGTTGCCCGTGCTTCTTATGCCGAGGCGGTCTCAGCCTTCCCGGCGAGCTGCTGCCTCGTTGCCAAAAGGTGAAAAGCCGGGTTCGAACCCGGCCAAATTCGATCAGGTCTGAAGATGGATCTCGAACAGGGATCCGATACAGTTCCGAATAGTTTCAGTGGCTCGACCTCTGCCGGAGTCTATCATTTATGAAGATGGATCTCGAACAAGGATCCGATACAGTTCCAAATAGCCTCACGGATTCGAATGCTGTTTTACTCTAAGGCGGGACGACAGATCCTGAGTGAGGATTCGATACACTTCGAATGGTTTCCTGTATTCACATCCGGTTTTATGAATAGGTTTAAAGACAGAAGTCAAGCAAGACTACGATCAGGATTCGAACAGATTTGGAAGTAGTGTTTCACACCCAAACTTCGGTTCACATCAACGTATATTCAAAGTTAACGTATATATCAGCTGAATAATTTTTTTGACTATTTCTTTTTTCTTTAGTTCCCATGTAACGAACTAAAGTTTCAAGGAAATAGCTGGGAGTTGATCATCGTTCATGGGAAGAAACAATAACCAAGAACAAGGACAAAAGTAAAATCCAGAAGAACTCTTCATACATATGCTTTGTTTAGCCGGGCTGTACGCTGCAAGGTACATAAATACTCAGTAAATGTTTTATTTTTTCTACATTCCACCGTAGTGACAAACAGATTTCTAAGTTCTTGGTGATATCTCAAAGGTATTCATTGGTTCAAGGAACCAGATAGAGGCATTTCAGAGAGCACATAGTAATGTGAGAAATTGTATGATAGAGAATATTCGTGCGTAGAACGAGTGTAGAACATCCTCCCTGTAAGGTAGAAATAGATAACTATAGATAGGTAATCACACACACACACACACACACACATACACACGTGACTGTATGTGTCATTGCTTCTAAATACTTTAAGATACATATACGAAATCCGACAAATATACTGATGTGGGCGTCATCAGAACGCAGCTTACCTCTGGTTTACAAAAGTCAACTTGTTACATGTACACAAAGGTGGGAGATGAACACGAAGAGTTCTCATTGCTCTTATGATGTCTGTTAAACCGTTACAGCGGCCTGGAACAACTGATTCTTTGTCTCAGCGTTCTTGCCGTTTGTTTGTTTTGTTTTTGTATCAATAATCAAAAATGTCTTCTACGAAGTTTTTTTGTTTTTGTTTCAAATATTTCTTCATAAATTCTAGACATAACTCGCCTGGAGGATGTAATATTGATGTCAAAAGACTAATATCTTCTTTTATTATTTCCAATATATGACAAGTTCTATTTACCTAAAGATCGTGACAAATTACAATCTTTTTATCCTGAATTTGTTACCGATGAGGTAATTGTTTTGAAGTATTTGTTACGATACATTCTAAGCTCAACCCGTTTCTTTTCATCAGATATTTTACCAACTGCAGCCATTTATTACCAGACCTGACGACCACGAAGACGCTAACTATGGCCGAATGTTGTTGGCGTTGGTTTCCCTTCGGTATATCACTTTTTTTATGTCCATGGTGGCCTCTCCTCCCGTACCGTTCATGAGGTATGGTGGTCGACTCATGGCAGTTATGATGCGTGTGGTACCCATGTCTGCTTACCTCCCTGAGTTTGAGAGAACAAACCTTTGGGTACGACGGTTCGAGCCTTGGTATAATGGAGGGACCTTTGACCTAACTGTCAGGCGACCGCTTACGTCGTCATACCAAAAGGTCGTAGCGTCGTGCTCAAGGAGTAAGTTCCAGAAGTATAAAAGACAGAACATGAAGCAGCGGTAAGAGAAGTAGTGGAACACAGCATCAGTTCACTGACAAAGGTCCTGATTACTTCAGTCCAGGAAACTGGAAATGACATCCATCTTCACTTGGACTCTTTCTTGGTTTTCTGAGGTTACGTAGTTGGTAGATATTTGTCCCGTCATGAGCTTTCTGGTTCCCTTATGACGCTCTCGTGTTCTCATTAACTAATAGTAGGTTGCTACGCTGTGAAGAGTTAATTAGTGATTACCTAGTTTCATTTGTTTTCGTCTGGATCCTTCATCGTGTTCCTTTCTTTCAGCTGGTGACCAGTTGCTGGGAGCTCAACTGTTGCCAGGTACTTCTTTATTTACAATGTTTCTTGTTATTAGTTCACAAGGGTTTTTTTTTCTTAGTCAAGTACTCGATAAGTTTCCAATTGTTAGCTAGTTATCAGTTAGCCTAATGTTCTCTAGAAACAGTTTCTTCAGAGTTAACAGTGGTTCAGACGCTGGTTCCTTTGTTTCGAGACAGCCATGATCATTGAGTGGACAGTTCTCCCGTTACAAGGTCAAGCTGTGGCCAGCTAAAAGCCAATTCCCTCATCTGAAGTTGTGCATCATCACCTCAGTGCATCTTTATTGTCCTATCCACCTGTTTCCTGACAAAAGGTATTAAGTCCCGATCCTCTTTCTGCAGATGTTCAAAGGAGGTCTCACAGGATTCTAGCATCAAAAATGGGAAAAGGTTTTAATTCAGTACACTTTCGTGGGTTCATTATTAATACGAGGATCACTGTTACGAGTGCAACTCAGACAATAGTTCACGAAAACAAACTTGCAAGCAGTTTGAAAATAATTCCTGCCGTTCCGCAAAGAGACCCTTTTTACATCCATTGGTGTACTCATTTCAACAACAGGTTGTGATGATCTGAAGAAAGAACTGAGAAGTGGAATGAATAAACCATCAGATGTTAAGAGCGAGACCCAAGGATGACACAGGGCAGCTTCTATTTCCTGACAATTGGATAATTTGGGGTCATTAGATAGGACATGTATCTGTCAGTATGTCGGTAGGTTTGTGTGTTTCTGTCTTCTTGTCAGCTGAGTCATCTGTTGCGATCATCGCCTCACAGTACCTGTAATACAAGACCCGTAGCACAGGTCAAGTTAGAATATACTTGGAAACCAAGTGATAAATCCATAGCGTCAAATGTGTTTCAGTAAATATTAAGAAATACAATTTGGCTTCCGTCAACCATTGTGTTGTGTCCGTCTCAGTGATCTTATCTGGTCGTCCTCCCTTGTCTTGCCCTTCACCCATGTTCACCCTCAGACTGCCTCACCCCAACCCATGTACACCCACATCATGCAGTATTCGTCCCTATGTCTACCCTCATGCATTCTCATCCCAATCCATGCCCATCTTCATACTGCCTCATACTGTCCACTCTCGTGCACCCTCATCTCAACGCATGTACACCCTCATGCACCCGTTTCCCCACTCATGTCTACCCTAATAAACCTCATCCCTTCTCTTATCCTAAATGAACTTTTGCTACTTGTTCAAACCACAATGAAAGAGACACCCGTTTAAATCTTCCTACTTTTAAAAGTTAGGCCAACTTTATCCTCTTTAAAATAAACATGAAAAGATGTTGGTTAAATCTTCTGTTCATTAAACCTAAAGTTATGAAACTTTACAGAAGGTTTGCCGACGAAATAACCAAGAAAATGTACTTAGATTCAGCGACCCTGTATCTGAGTTTGTCATCCATTGTTCTATAACCTGCCTTAATATCTGGCGTCGAACTAAGATTTGTAAAACCAAAAATCTTCCACACAGCCTCTTAGCCTTCCGGGGAGCTGATACTCTGTCCCCAGCAGCATCTCCACGTAAAGTTGTTGCTGCTTTACTGAGAGAGAGGGAGAGAGAGAGGGGGGGAAGGGATACTTGGTAATGGGAAAAGGTATTCATCGTCTGTACTAAATATAACCAATAACATAACAATGTTTCTCATCTAAGATAAGCGAGTAATCTGTGGCAGAGGACTCCCCTGATTCAACCATCATCTGACCTTGTTCGCGCTTCCTATACCACCAATCGCACTTCAACTACTCCCCCTCCAAACACCTCCAAAGGCGTCAACCACTCTTCTTCCTTCGTCTTCCCCTCCTCCTCCTCCTCCTCCCAGTAGCTGTAAAGATGCACTCTAAGCTGACCTCCAGGAAATCCATTAAGACTCACTTTCAGCTAATTCAAAGGTTCGTCTGCGGAGACACATTTACACCTGTTCCTGTGACCATCATGTCCAGATGTCATATGTCCTCCTCATGACACATTCATGGACAGGATTTCTTACTTTACAAATTCTGGAGCCTCTGATATTATTTACGATTAACCAATAAAACATTTCAGTATTAGTTGATATTATAGCGAACACCAGCGAGGGGCAACACAAACAAAACAACACTATTGAGGCAAGCTCGCAACACTATATTCCCAGTCATACGTCGAAGACCCTGGTCAGCCCAGGGGACACTAAAGAATATATTCCAGTCTGTGTTATTTAATGCTGGCGGACCCGTAGTTCTTGGTGTCCAGACGACGAAGGAAAATATATGTGGACGCCTCGCATGGCGAACGGGCCGTGTGGTGTATGGTTGTGTGGTGGTCTTTCTGTGGTGGACAGAGGAGACTTTGGAGATGGGTCTTCCCGTTAATGGGTTGTGACGAACCATCCGTTCAGGGTTTGTGACGAACCTTCCATTCAGGGGTTTTGACGAACCTTCCGTTCAGATGAGTGTGATTGTGAGTGTTCGCAACTGTACGTGAGTGTGAGCGACACCACCGGTTGGTGAGTATGAGTATTAGTAACTCCACCGGTAGGTAAGAGTGAGTGTATCTCCAACAGTGAGTGAGAGGGAGGGGACTGTGTCCGACGTTCTTCCTGATCTCTTGTGTCTCCCACACGGCCGTCATCTGGCCCGGTTGATGGTGGGCTCTCTACTTTACCATTATCACCACCACCACAACCATCATCATCACCATCACCATCATCACTACCACCACCACCACCACTAAAGCCTGCATGTGTTGGTTTCGACATGGAGGGGAGGTCTGTGTTCCGACCCAGATGGCTGGTCTTGCCTCCCTATGACCTCTCTTCGTTTCCTTGTGTTTCAGTAGACAAGTTTAGCATGTTGGTTCCTGCAGCATATAGTATTTAACATCAGTTGCCATGACTTGGCATTTAGCATATTAGCTTGCCGCACTGTATAGAACCGCCACAACATATCTTTCAAGTATTGAACGCCAACGTTTCCCGTAATTATCTTAGTTGTCCTGCCAGAGTATCGTAGAAGGCATTTCCTCTTTGATATCTATCGTGTTTGTAACATGTCGTAGATCTGGAGGTCTGCCGTTTACTTTATTCATTTCCTGAAGTTTGTTTTGTTGTGTCTGTGATTCCTACCCTTAGATCTCGTTAATGATGTCCTTAACTTGGTACAGGAACGAATATAAAGTTGCCAGATACCTTAGCAGTAACGTAGGCCCAATATCATCTTCGTATTTCATAAAGTTGGATCCTTTGTTGTGAGGTTGGGTTTCGGGTCTGCGTTCGTCTGCTTTCCATCCTTTCATCTTCATCAATCGACCGCTTTCCTTAACATACCTCAAGCGCCATTTTCCCAGTGAACGAGACAATTGATTCAGCCCGTCTCTCTCCCTGGTAGCGAGTTCTCCACGCCTTCTCCCCTCACTGTTCCGCCCTTTGTTTATACATTTCCCCTCTCCTGTTTTCTTCCCTGCCTCTCCCTCTTCCTGGTGTCATTAGAGCTCATCTCTGGGTAATGATGTCCACTCCGCCGAGCGCCGCATCTGAATTTCAAAGCGGGCACGCCATTACGCTCCCTGATCTCCAAGTTAATGCCGACCAGTCGATGCCGAAGCCTACATATATTTGGATTTTCGGCGAGTAATTTTCTGTAACTGCTCCTGACGCGGGCGAGAGCTGGGTGATGGCTGGGCGAGGGTGCCGCTCGAGTGTTTATGACGACTTCTTGTGTATCTGAACCAACCCTTGTTTACGTCCGCCTCCTCGTTCACAGCCGCCGACCGTCGCCGGTATTCACATCCGCCAGAGGTATGCAAAAACGACATTAAGGAGGATTTTATTGCGATATCCTTACTTGTGGCCTCCTGGGTGGGCGATATTTCCAGGAGAGCTGACGATATACTGTTCCTGGTTTGTATATCTGTATATTCTTGTGTTTAATAAATTACACACTCGATTTATTTGTACGAGCTAAGGATAAATAAGGAGAAACGAAGACATGTTTAAGAGACAGTCGCAAAGTACTATAAGCAAAAAAGATACAGTAAGCCGCAACAGTAATAAGATGATGATCGTAATTCAAAAGAATACTGGCGACGTTGTCTGCCTCAAACGCTGAATGGTATCCATTCCGATTATGAAGTACAACAGGAGATATATCAATACGCCTGCAGTAAGAGGCGGCAACATGGCCGCAGTAGTACAGGTATCTTATTAAGCCGTGGCTGGAAACCGGATATTGTGAATTAATTGTTCTCTTGTCAAACAGAGGGATTATTACTGGGTTCTGATCATTACAGATATTCTGTGTCTCCCGCTTAGATAAGGAGGTATTTCGGCCTTACCGTAAGACCGGATTACTGCAGGTATCAAGACTGCGCCGGAAGCCTGGCATTATTACTGTACTAAGCGGGTTCTGCTACAAGTGACAACGGTGTTTAATTCTGTTCACGGTAGCCAAGGACCCGCCGCCGTCCAGACCCAACTGCTCGTAGGAAAATTTCGCTTAATTCTTGAACTACCAACCATGTCCGTCCATCCGAAGGTGTGGGCTTCGAACACAGCAAAAGGGATCTGATCTCAACCATTGTTATTTCAAAAGGGAGAGACGGATGATGAGAGGTCGTTCATATAACTGTGTGTTACGTACTGACATAATCAGAAGACTTGCTCTTCAGATGATTTTCACAAATTGTGATATTTCTTCTGCTCAAGATGTTGAGACATTTCGGTGAAATTAACTGAGGAGCAGAAAGATGACTTGTTTCCACCGTCACGAACCTCCTTATCTTCCTGATTCATACCCAGATTTTCTTACCAGACAAGAGCCGAAAACGCTTCCGAATCCTCTACTTTCCAAGCACAAGAAGAAACAATTCCACCTTCCCAGAACCAGGGAAGAGAACCTGGTGACTCTATGGAGTTTGAGATCCGAAGAAGCCAGGTGGAGCTGTCTGCTGTGTTGAGTGGCTGGAGTGTTGTTCACAAGGAACTCACTAGACGGAGAGGTACCGACCCACCCATCCTTCCATTAGAGACCTGCATTCTGTTGAATTAGATGTGAACTTTAGGGGAACCATTGTAACTAGGATTTTTTCGTCGATTCTAAGAGACTTTGGTCCGATAAATTCAGCCGGTGCTAGCACCAGTGTTCCAGGTGATCTATATATATGATTTCAGCATTTATATGGTGTTTCTCAGCTTCCGGCATGAATTAGCCACAGCCCCTGACAAACTCTGACATCTTTTTCGTTAAAACTGCAGCAGCTTCAGCGAATCACAACCTGGTATTAGTAACAGAAAACTCAAGATTTATCTGGCTCGTACTCACATCTGTTACAGAATAGCTCAGGGCAGTTCAGTAGGTATTACGTGTCTTCATTATAAAAGATCCTTCTTGTGCATGAAGTGGTCATGTGGTCTGTTGAAGCAAGACTTCTGATGTAGGGATTAGTGGAGTCCCAAGTGAAGTTGGGATAGTGAGACTCGTACCTGTCTGAGAAATGTAGTTTCAGACGGATGTATTTCTGTTGGAATGCTTTTATGCTTCGGTTAAGGGGGGTGGGGGAGTAGTGTAGGAAGAATGTTATGGTGGTGTGTGATGGAGGATGAGGGTTGTGGTGGAGGATGGTG
>JAYMFT010000040.1:658266-680766 GCA_038088735.1 Panulirus argus | reverse complement strand
AGGGGGGTCGTGTCCCCTCTTACCCCCACCGCCGGGGTGTGACGCTCCACGTTATTTCCCGAAGAGTCACTTGAGTGGCCAAGCCATATCCTGGGGAGGGGTGGGGAGAGGTGACCGGCGTGTATTGGCCATGGCCGGGGAGGGAGGAGGCGGGGAGCGGTGGGGAGGAAAGGGGAGGGGAGGTCGAAGTTCAGGAAGAGAGAGAGAGAGAGAGAGAGAGATGCAATAGAAAGAGAGGAGGATTTTGAGGAAGATACCTCAGTGATATGAAGGATATAAACAAGGTTAGGATGAACTTAGGTTATTCCATTGCTAGGATTATTGGCTCGGGAGTGGTGGCGCTGAGAAGTGGTGGTTGGGGAGTGGTAGACTGGGGAGGTGGGCTAGGGAGGGGAAGTTATCAGTGCACTGTGTTAGGGTCCTGTGGGGTGAAGAACAGGGAGTGAGTTGTGTTGCTGTGGTTTGTGCATGGGAGCACAGGCTAGTACATTAGAGCACACCAGTGCACATGAATGTACATTGCAGCTCATGGGAGTACATGAGAGCACATGGGAGTACATGAGTGAACCAGAAAGCAGAGGACCTGTTGGTCTATGACGACATTACTAGTATATATACGTAGATGGCTAGAGGAGAGCATGCACTTGTATGTATCAGTACAAACTGTGTTACATGGAAACTCGGTGACACATGATCCTAATTACTTTCATCATGGTGTATGAAACTGTCCGAAAGTTATTCAGATATATTTTTCCTTGTTAGATATAAGGAGTTTCAAAAGATGCTTGTTCCCGTGCGACTGAACGTTCCATGACATCCGTCGACCTATTGACAGATTACGACTGTGACTCAATGCCTGTACTGTCGTACATCTTATTACCGTAGGATCAGGGATAATGTGGGGCACTCCACCCCGCCCACTGCAGGCCCGGAGCTTCACCAGAGCCGCAGCAATGCCGCCGTAGCCCGTGGAGGTCAGCTTACTGTAGCCCCTGGAAGTCAGAACACCGTAGCCCTGGATATCAGGCTACTGTATCCCCAGAGGTCAGGCTACTGTAGCCCATTAAATCTCCGGCGAGGAATTTCCTGCCTGAGAGACTTCCATTACATTTTCAATATAGTCTATCATTCTCGGATATTTAGGTGGGCAGGACGGCCGACCTCAACCCTCTCCCGCCAGACCCGTGTTGGCCAGACACTGACTTATGCCTCGGCGCACCCCCACCCCCACGCTCGGGGGAGCTCCCTCAGTGGGGAACTTGAGAGTAAATATGGAGAAGACATAGATGCGTCTGCCATACTTCATGAGGCTAAATAAACCACATTGGTGGCGTGTAGATCCCTTTTATGTCTTGTCTTTACTTTACCCTATGAACTTCTCATTTGCGCCAGCTGAACGTTTGAACGACCTAATCTGCGTCACAGATGTCCTCATTAACGGCAAAGATAATTATGAAACAATGAAGTTTTACCATATGGAAAAGATGATAAGTAAACAGTTGACGTAGTAACTGTCTGTGTCTGTGTGTGTGTCTGTTACACAAAGCCTCACATTTTTTCAAGCCTCAAGAATATCTTTTTGTCACGCCTTAATACCTGTCAATATTCATGTTGTCCAGTTTGCTCCTGTTTGCAAGAGACGTATCGACCTCACCCCACCATTAGTTCATAATCTCCACCATTTCCAACACTTCCTCCAACTCCCACGTGACGGAACGAAGATAATAACACACAAACCTTCGCAACTCTTCGTATTCTACATAACTTTTATTCTGGCATTCTAACGATGCAGTGTCCCTTGTGTAGTAATGTTGGTTGGTATATTACTGTATCAACACCGCATGACGTGCTCCATGCAAGTTTGCATGATTATGAACGTAAGTTATCGACAGTTCTTAAAAGCTCACATAAATATGGACCTGTATCATTCAGTTCTATAAATGTAAATGGCTCCTTCTGTAAACACTAGAACGTGTAGCCGGAACTGAACGAACATTTTCGTAGGATTTCATTCTTTCCACCTGAGGAGCCATGTCCATTCTCACTGGCCTCCTGTTTCTACCATTCACATCCGCTGAAACAGCCATTACCATTCCTGCTATAATCCGTCATTTCCATTACTGCTATCCTCCACCATGCCCGTTCCTACTGTGATCACCTATATCTCTTTCGCTATAATCAATCATTCCCAGTCCTATTCCAGTTGACTATTCCCATTCCTATATTGCTGTGATGTGCTTATTCGTACCTTATTGAACTATTCCCATTCCTACTATGAACATTTATAGCATTCCTTCTACATTCCACCAAAACTATCTCCACTGTATTCAACCATCGTCATTCCTACTGATAAACCATTACCATTCCTGCTGTTCCTAAGTACTGACAGAAGCAATTCCCATCATGGCTGCAGTATCCACAAAGGCTTAGATAAAACGCTTGGCTTCGTAGCATTCCTGACTGTGGCACAGACCATTCCTGATTGTCAAACAGAACATTCCTAACTGTAGGACAGACCATTCCCGACTGTAAAATATACCATATCTGACTGCCACACAGACCATTCCTGACTGTCATATAGATCATTCCTGAATACCACACAGACCACTCCTGAGTGCCACACAGACCAGTCCTGAATGCTAAACAGACCATTCCTTTGATTGTTCGAAAGTACTGGACTAAGCCAGTAGCGCCGCCTTTCCTGCCCATTATAATCGCTCACTTCCATCGCTACAGCTGCGGGTCCTCGCCCCGAGAACGATTCCCTTCTTTCCAGTCGAAAAAAAAGCTGTTTAACTCTCCTCTTCTCTTACTGCTGCTACTACCTTAGTAACCCCTGGAATAAACCATTCCTACTGCTACTACTGTGGAAGGTGGGAATAAACCATTCCCATTTCCAGTGTTCCTGGCCATTGTAATGAACGACTACCATCACCACCATTGTCCTCGGGGCTGATCCACAGTGCGCGTGCGCAGTTAAACCCTTCCACTGAGGCATTTCCTGAAAGCCTTTGTGCAATAATATCTTTGGGTCTATTGATTGGTTTGTTATTATTTCCCAGAATGATTTCTCGTTCTCTCCTCTCTCTCTCTCTCTCTCTCTCTCTCTCTCTCTCTCTCTCTCTCTCTCTCTCTCTCTCTCAATCCCTCTTTCTCTCTCAATCTCTCTTTCTCTGTGCTTCCTGCGCCTAGACACAAACTTGTTTTGAACTATGGGCTCAGAACGGTCAATTACCACTGAATGTATTGGCTCAGCTTCCAACTTGGTATTCTGCCGCAGCAGTTTCACGAACCGCGAGGCGAAATACTGGTGGCTCTTCATACAGTCCTTGCGATGCGGGATCGGGCAGTCCGAGGACCACCAGCCCGCAGCCCTACGGCCCTCATCAACCTTCCGTCAGTAGTGGTGTCCCCCACGATAGCCTACGAGGGAGGTGGGGCCTCCAGGGCTCACAGGCTGGGGCTGGAGACGCTGAGATAATACTTTAAAGGTAGAAATCCTCGTAGCCCAACATTGCTTTGAAGACGGGTCTTTCGGCGCTCTAATTGCAGGCTGTCGTTACTCTGCCGTTAGTTGAAGGTAGAGATCCTGATGGGCAAATGCCGTTGTGAGGAATAGCTCCTGGTGCTTTAAGCGTCAGCCGAGGGTAGAGCTAACACTGCTCTAAGAACTGGGATGAAGAAAGAGCCAGCCCGGACCGCAACGCAGGATCAGGAAAACTCCCGCCAGTACTGGCAGCAGAACACACAGGAGGCTGGATGAAGCTGGTAGTGCGGAAAGTGGTGAAGCATCAGGAGCTAGAGAGGTAATCTCTCTAAGGGCCGATCCATTCTGATATTATGTGCCCGGATGGATGTAGTTAGCGGGAGAGATCATTACCCAAGTGAGAGACGGAGGAGAAAGGAACGGTAGAGACAGAGAGGTGGGAAGGAATTGTGCAAATGTAGATAAAAAGAGAAATGAATGGTGGAAATATCGTTATAGAGGAGATGAATCATTCATAGATAGAGAGACAGGAAATAGAGAATGTATAACAGAAGGGATGAAAGAGAGGAGAGACATGTAAGGAAAGGAAAGGAAAGAGACAGAGAAAAAAGACGAAAAAGAAGAAGAGAGATAGTGTCCACGAAGAGAAAATTAGTAAATACAACTGGAAAAAAGAGCAGAAGACAGAAAACGAAATGAATAGATGGAAAAGATAAGAAGGAAGGGAAGTTCTAGGGAAGGACTTGCAGCAACAGAGACTGTAAGGGAAAGAAAGAGCAAAGATCACGAGCAAACGTGAGGGAAAGGATGAACGATAACCCAGGGAGATAGAGACATGAAAAGTGTATTGTGGAAATCAGACAGAATGAATATGTAGAGACGGAGGGATGGTCGGGTAACGGCCATAAACAAAAGCATGGAGGGTTAATAAATGAAGATGATAGAGTGAGGAGACATGATAGCTACGAATTACACAGAAGTATGTAGATGACTGTGTAATTCTGTAGCTGTTATTTCTTCTTACTCTTTCTTCTGAGGAAGGTACACAAGAATAATGAAATGGTAAGATAGAAAAATGATAAGAAAAGACGAGAGAGAGAATTAGAAAATAACAAACGCAAGAAAGAATCAGAAGATATGAATAGAAGAAAATTACAAAAGAGAGAAAAAGATTTCAAATATATATATATATATATATATATATATATATATATATATATATATATATATATATAGATGAAAACCTTAGCGAAGTTTTGGTTGATAAACGAATGTAAATGATAACGCTGAATGAGAAGAAAGGATCAGAATTGCAACACACTGTTGCAAGTCATTTAAAAGCAATAAATAAGAAACATGAAAAATATGATAAAGATGAAATGAAGAATGAATATGAAAACGAATTTTGGTTCACCAGTCTTAAGGTTTTTCATTCATTTGCTGTCGTTATCATGTATGTCAAACAACGTGATGCTTTTCAGGGAAAAAAGATGAAGAGACCGAGTCTCAGAGTCCTGTGTCAACCAACATTACTTTTCTCCAACTAATAATCAGTTTCTTCCTTTGACCGAATTGATTTTCCATTCACGTGGGATCATGCAACGGTTTCCATTACAGCGTTACTGGCGCAGCTTCGTCAGAAACTTCTGTTCACTCGACTCCTTCGTACACATCTCCATCGGGCCTCCAACAGTCCAGCATTTCCTCGTTCCGTCGCGCCTGCAGCTCCTCCTCCCTATTCTTGTCTGCTGACGGCGATCAGTTCACCATTTCCTGGAATAATAAGTAGATTTAGAGATGTTTTGTTTCTACTGAGACCGTCCGGCGGGAGATATTGTAATGTAAGGCAAACATAAGCGGGGCTACGCGCCCCGTCTTAGGGTCCGAACTCTGCTGCTCACTTCTTTTCCAGGATAAACAGGCATTTGATCAATCTCTCATAAACAAAATGGTGTTTACACAACCATATCTGGATTCAGTATTCTTCGATCTCATCAGCAGTTTCTGTGATATCAGTCCGATGCTACAGCCACAAGGCTGGCCACCGGTCAGCTCGGAGAAGGGAGGGAGTCGTTACGTCACCTTACCCAGGTTATCGGTAACACGATCGTGAAAGTATTTGCCTCGCCGGACGAGTTCGTTCACTATGTACTCCCCCACTGAATCAAGCGCTGAGGTAAATCCCTTACATCAGGTGCTCCCCCACACTAGGTCCTCGTCCAGGGTTCCTCACACTGCCCTGTAGTATCTCCCTCATTCCGGGCTCGTAAGCCAAATGCAGTAGCTGTTCACCGTATGGTTTAGCATGGTAGCCATCCTGAAACTTCTACAGTCAACTTTAGCACTTTGGTCAGGGCAGCGACAACCCCATTACCTGGTCGAGTCATTGATTACCCTTTACCTGATAGAGTCAGTGACTTCCCCTTACTTGGTGGAGTCAGTGATTTCCCATTACCTGGTCAGCCGGAGACATCCCCGTGCCTACTATATCAGTATCTCTTCGCCATTTGGTTCTGTTATCCTGGGTAACATCTGTTCACTGATCATGTGACAAACATCCACCACTACCATCATCGCCACCACTTCCATCACCATTACCACTACTATCCTCACCACTATGACATTCACCTCCAGTACCAGCACCTCAGGACCATTAGCACTACCACTATCACCACCACCACCACCATCACTATACCGCCACCACCACCACCACCACACCGCCACAAACTCAGCTAGTTAATCAACCGCGAGTGGCATCCCCCTGCAGCTAAATGTAAACAAAACATTATAAATTTGGTTCGTCTGCTGGGGCCAATGGAGGAGCGAAAGAAGGTTGGCCTGGGTTTTGGGGGTGCACAAATGCCACTGTCCCTTTCAGGTATGCTAATTTTTATGCAAATGAGCCGACGGACGACACAGAGTAGACATGCAGTGCTCATCACAGCAATATTATTGCTAAAGCTGAACACGTAAGAGGCATGCCAGCCCCTCCACCTCCAGGGATGAGGAAGAGCGAAACTTTGTTCTCTTGTGAAGAGGAAAATAGAGGAACCTTGTCATACATTAGAGAGGAAAAGAGAGGAATCTTGTCATACCGTGAAGAAGAAAAGAGAGGGACCTAGTAAGTCTTACGCTGGAGAGGAAAAGAGAGAACCTTTGTCATATCATAGAATGGTAAGAGGGCTGACAGATGCCTCTGTAAGAAGAACGGAGGTTTTGAGTCTATGCTCGTGTGAAGAACACTACAGGATACTCCGTTCTTTACGTATGAGAAGGTAACTTGCCCTACTTTTAAACACAGGATGACTGTAGGTAACGCCTGTACGCCTGGAAAAGAATAAGCAAATCTTATTTTCTGCAAACAAAAGAGACTTCTGGTGTTGTGTTAGATGGACAACATGGCTCTATATACAAAATAAAAGACGAAATACGAAGAAATCATGTTTTTGAAGGACTGAATGTCAACAATCTTCGATCTGTGGAAGGAAAAACTAATTCATTTGTATCTTTATTGATCTAGATAGAAAGAGAAAATGTGCCGATTGAAAAAAAAAATACATGGACAAGATCTGCGAGTGACAGAAGGAGAGGAGCGCTTACTTTTGCAATAGGAGAAAACTGATTCTCTCTTGACCAAAAGAAGTCCGTACAATCAGTCTTGAGGAGGAAGAAAGAAATACCTCATATACAGCACAGGGTGTGGGACGTAAGCATACCTACCTAGGGAGAGAGGAAGCATACCAACCATGAGAGGGTGGGTGGGGGGCAAGCATACTTCTTATTCCACATAGAGTGGTTAAGGTATAATCTGCTACGAGTCAGAAGAGAAAAGAATAAGTTTTTCTCAAACAGGAGTAAACGAACTTAAAGCTGCATTCACAATGATGTCCAATTAAGGGCTTTAAGATTCTAGGCATAGTTAACAATACTTTTTCTTCTCTCATTTTCACTGTGTATATGTGAGATATTTCACGACAGCTTGTTGATATGGTATAGAAAATGATGGCTTGAATAATCCTTTTTGAAAGTTGTACAGTAGGATGGAGTGTAGTAATCCTTCAAGAGACTGTAGGATACTTTGTGGTGGCAACTCTGGCATGTCTGGAGTGACGAAGTCAAGTCTGAAGAAGATAAATTTTGCGTGCAAATAAAACAGTATTTATGATACACATGATTTATTGGCTTTAAAATTCCAAGAAAATTCTCCAAATTATTCCAGACCATTAAGAAGTAATAAGAGCTATTTATTTTGCGTTTTTGCATATTCGAAGACGTTTTGTTGAGCTTTGAAAATGTTAATTCTTCAAGTTTGAGTCTTTCTTAGAGTACTTGTAAGGACGAAGAGAAGGAGAGAAACAATTAGAATTCTTGACATAAAAGAAATTACTGACACTAACATAGACTGGAGAGGCTGACGCGCACTGGTTTTTCTTGACCCATTTGAGCACGACCATTAAGCACAGCATATTATGACCTTTGATCACAATGGTGCGACCCTTGAATACAACTGTAGGAGCATTAAGAATGGTGGTCTGACCTTTGGCCTGATTCCTTAAGGGTCAGACCAAAGGTCATCCCATTACATCGGAGGGTGGGGCAGTCATATCCATGGGTCGTATCGTCTTGCTCAAGTACTGTACCGCCGTGCTAAAGGGAATAATATAATAAGCATTGTTTCATTAATCTGAAGTAAAACATCGATCATTAAGAATCTTTTACTCTATCATGAAAATATTTTGACAGCCTGAAAGATAGCCATAAAGTGCGAACAATCATTTTTTTCCGACCGTGAAAATTATGATTTATCCATTTAGATCCAGGACACACACAGGTCATAGGTTGGGTTCCTGCCGTCTCTCGTGTCAGTAGCCATTTCCCCGTCATGCATGAAGTGATTCTAATCAAACTTGAGACAGTCATAGTAAACCTTATATCTTATTATACCCTCCTTTTGTTACACGACTCGTGTCTGTATCACTGAGCAGGGTGGCCACAACGTTCGCCCTGGACTGTGCCATATTGTGTCTGCGTTGCTGTCTCCCTAGATTTTCTCATGGCACCGTTATGTTAGTAACAGTGACATGAAATGAGCAGTATGTTCAACAGACGAGCGCTAACTGTTGTTTTTTATGGTGGGGCGTTGATGAAAGAGTCAGACGACAGTAAGACACTGTTGGTGGTGTCAGACAAGCAAAACACTATTGGTGTTTTCTGAAAATAGAAAACACTGTTGGTAGTGTCAGACGGCAATGAAACATTGCTCTTGGTGTCAGACAACAACAACATATTGCTCATAGTGTCAGATAACAGTAAGGCACTGCTGGTGGTGTCAGACAAGGAGGCAAGACTGTTACTGTTGGCAGCGTAGGCAGCAGAGGGGGAAGAGGCCGCTGTCATCAGGCCGTGCGTCACCCGACCGACCGCACAATACCCACGGGGGATCGAACAGGGGGTCAGCGGAGCGGCGGACGCAGGCGCAACCAGAGGGCCAGCCAGCGTGGTGGTGGTCAGCGCGACCAGTGGCCGCCGCCGTCGCCTCCGCCCAACTTCACTTGACGCATAGACTCACTAATCCCGCTCAGAAGGTTGGGATAGTGGACCTTAACTCGGGCTGTCTGAAGGGCCAGAGTGGTCTGTCCTGGCAGCTTTGGGGGATCATGAACGTAACCAACATACATTATAGACTAATACCCTATTATTAGTTTCAATATACGGACCAACAAGACAATTACCTTTACTGGAATAAGCTACATATTACAATCCATATTTAAGTGACGTTTACCTACAAACACTTAATCGTGAGACCCGCCACTTGCCGATCCATCCTGAGAGTTGCTGTGAGGCGCACTGGGTTATAATGCCTGTGAGGCACACGAAGCAGTACCTGTGAGGCACAAGGCGTAATACCTGTGAGTTGCAGGTCATACCTGTGAGGTAGAGCGGGTGATAACTTTTCCTGTCGGGTCCGGATCAATCGTGAACAAACTCCGCCAGACGACCGTCAGCGAGGTACCCATCCCGTAGCCCACTGGCAATATAGCTAAGGCCAAACCAACAAATAATTTATTCCCTCTTCCTTTATTAACGTACTAATTACCGCCATGTCCATTCCATTATCATAGCATTATGCGCTCAGATGGATGCATGTATGAATCCCCGGGACGTAGAGTCGAGGGCGCCGCGGCCAGACGCTGTGCGACCGGTCTTAGCGACGGGTTGATGTTTGGCGAACAGAAGCCATCACAAGAGGCCAGCAGGGTCCTCAGGCCCGGTGATGGATAGTGCTACGCCTGTTTGTTTGTCCCACCCAGGCGGATGCCTGCCTATCTTACTCAAGATAATCTTGTTTTGATTTATTTTTTCATCTCTGATTTCCTTACTTGGATCGCGTTCTCCGAGGCACCGGGAACACTCCTCCGCGCTGCTCTCTGGCATGCTGAAGGGGTCATCTCTGACTCACGATGGTCGTCTTTCTTTGCCAAGTAGTTAGAAATCATGTTGTGGTCCCAGTGTTTAGGGTGGCTCAGTTGGGTCTTTTGAAACCTGGTTCTTTAGTCTGTGAAGGTCAGATGATCGGTCCTCAGAGGCTGGTATTCTTTGCTGGTCTAGTATGACCTGCTGACAGCACTTTGTCACTTGTGTCTCCGTTTGTTATAAGTCACTACATCTTCGCTTCAGTTTATCAAGTGACAGGTGGTAGCTTCTCAAGAACCATCATTACCCAAAGATGTTCTCACTATGTTGTCGCATGTTGTCACCTCAGGCAACTCACACACACTATTATGCGCATGAAGGGTCAGTTGATAACTTTTGTAGTTCCAAACAATTTTACATTAATATTTTTGTGTCATCATGCGACAGGTTCTCTCACTGAGAGAAAGCACTTAAATTCGGCCCAGTAGAAGTTAAGTGTAAATATAACTGATATATTTATTTTGTTTAGAATTATTGAGGAATTCACTTAAACGCAACAAACATTGTGTTTGCTTGCGTGTTTCCTAAGTATCGCGACCATTGATTTTCATTGTAAAGATGAAGGTAAATGACGCTCACCTGGCCCGTGTTCATGTTCTCCCGTGTGTGTGTGATTGCTATTTACTATGTGTGATGACTGTTTGTGTATTACGGTGAGTGAGTATTGCACTTGCGTAGTCCCGGCTCTTATCCTTGTATATGTGCTATGTCTTTATTCTTATACACACACACAAACACACACACACACACAAACACACACACACACACACACACGCAGAAACACACACACCATTCTAAGCCACCTTCGCATTTATCAACCAGCACCAACGGGAGGATGAAAACCGGGGTTGGGTATGGGCCGATTGCTACACCCTAGGTTCGAACCCATGCGAGTCCGACCCATGGCAGGCCCGTGCTGACTCATGGTCATTAATGCTAACCACTACACCACGGAGGTCCATGTATGTGTGAGTGTGTGTGGAAATTCTTATAAATCCTGAGAATTCTGTGTGTGATTCGACTCATCAATAAGAGCTTCGCAGAGGATGGTATTCCGGCCGTCTTCCTTGCTAGCGTACAGCGGGAAGTGAGTCCGAAGCTTTGAGCAGCAACACTCTTTATGTACAATAACCACTAAATACAGACCTCCATCACGCAGTTTCTATCCTTGACAACCACATCTACAGCCTTATCACCATACGATTCTCATCCCTTAGAAAATCAGTACGACCTCTTAGTGATTGTATGTGTGAGAACAGCACAGTTGTTTGTCATCATCATCACTATCATCCCTCATCACCCCTATCACTATCCTACTAAACACCTTCCCTTCGTACTACCACCCCTCACAAACCATTTCACCACCTACCCTCACCATCCCCTCATATCATCGTCACCATACGTCACTATTAACGACGAGTGAGCTCAATTGTTATTAGAGGAATGGGAGCTGGTGAAGTCCACTGCCAAATGTGGATGAAGTTATATAAACCAACTCGCCACCACCAAACGCCCACAACCCAACCATCCACAACCAAACCGCCCATAACTTAACCATCCAGAACGCAGCCATTCACAATTTAACTAACTAAAATCCAACCCCTTACTTAACCATCCACTCCCTGGCCGTTCGCTTTATGGTGAAAATACACAGCCCTATCCTCCTCGACATAACCATTCGCAACCTAATCAACCAGTGTGACATTCACAGCCCAACTATTCCAAACCTTTCCATTCATTCCCACATCCGTTCATAAAACCACCCACAAACTAATCAACCACTTAACCATCCACACCACAACCGCCCCAACCCAACCATTCACAACCTAGTCATCACCATCATAACATCACGTGATCTTCACCATTATCTATACACACCATCGCCTCATCCCTCCCTCACAAATAACCAGCCACTTACCCAAACATTATCACTAAATCCACTCCCTCGTTCACACTATCCTCACCATCACCACACTATCACCACCCTCACGCACTGCCGACACCTTGCCCTACCACCCTATCCTCACCCCTGACCTGCTTCCCCACTCCCACCACCTCCACAACCGCTGTAACTTCCTGACAAACACCACACACACACAGTCACAATGGCAGCGCCACCATCTCTCACCAACACTATCTCCATCATCTCCCCAAACGTTACCAGCACCTCTAACACAACTGCCGTCTTACACCACCGCCTTATCCACAACACCTCCACCAGTACTATCACCTCACGCCAGCCCCCACCCCCGCACTGTCACTTCACACCAACGAACCACATCAGTATCTTCCTCCACCACTGCCATCCGGCCCCAACACCCTCGCACCACCGGAACCCTCACCCTACACCAGCACCAACACCACCATTACCACCAGCGGCGTCCATCCCCCCGCCAACACACTGACCAAACACCACACATCTCTGGCGTGAATTAGAGAATGCATCGCCATAACAGATGAGGACAATAAGGTTTGATATTGTGGGTCCTCCCCAGGGGGTCGACCTTGCCCTGACTGATGGCGGTCTTCTCTCTCAATATTCTGCACAAACTCACACCACACACTTTTTGGGCTATGAGCTTCCTCCTACTAGAGAAGCCTCGTTGGGGTCTTTGACGCGCTTGGTAGAATTTACTGAAGGAGAGGCGGACAGTATTCGGAAAGGCTAGTCCTCGTTTTGTTAATCATGGGGACGTTTGGACGTGGCGGACGCCTCCACGCTCGTACTTCAGAAGGAAATCTATGTGACAGAGACTCACTAAATCAGGAATTAATAGCTGAAATATCTATCATTACCAAACGTATTCCGTTATGATGGTGATGATGATGATGAATGAAGACTTCTGACACACGACCGTAAAAAAGTCAGACATGAAACAGACGAAAGTTGTGGCAGTAGTTAGGGTAGCAGGGCGTGTGGAGAGGCGTCAGGGCCGGCACTACATCGTAGTGGAGGTTTAAGAGCATCCGGTGATAAATCTCCTGCCTTCACACAATTATATAGAATCCCTTCTTCATGATGATTAAACACGGGCGACATGGATCTATTTATATTATATGTGGGGTCCGGCCCGGCGCACTGCTATTCTCCGTGAAGGTCGCGCCTGTGTTCTAGGGATTTATGAAGAGCGCATTTACGTTTTTATGGTTCTCTGGGGATTTTAAGATTATATATGACTTTGTTTTTATTTGTATAAATATGTATAAACATATATGCTTTTGTATGTGAGAAGCAGAAACAGAGCAGAATATACATCAAGTCTTATGGTCGAAAACGTGTAGACCATTTGTGTGGACTTTGAGTACACACACGACAAGAGAACACAGAAATACAACGCATGCACACACAGGCGTATTTCCAAGATATGTCACGAGTTAGAGAACATTCAGAGACCCTTTAAGAACAGAGAACACACGTGTATTATACAAGATTTGTGAAGAGTAATGGTTGGAGCGTCAATGTTATTATGTGTCGCCGGCGGATGGGTCAGTCTGGCCGCTCCGACAAAGACAATGGTTAGCGCTGGTGCGGCCCATGTATGATAATTCCTCCCATTAGCACACAACAAGACACGCGTCCACACTGATGATGCTGCGTTTGTTAGTGCTGCTGCTGCTGCTGGAAGGGATGTTTGGTGGTGCTGCTGTTGCTGCTGCTTCCACTTCTGCTGCTGCTACTGACTCTATGGAAAGGAAAGTTGTTCTGGTCGAAAAATATGTTTGAAGGTGTCTTTTTTTCTTTTCGTGAGGGAGTCCTTGGTACGGTATATCAGTTGAGTAAGAGTGCTGTGTTCTTTCGGGGTTTTTGCTGGGGTGGGAAGGATGTTAGATGGTTCTGTTGCTGTGGGAGAAGTCTACTGTGGTTGAAAGGACAGGACGCTTGGGGTGCAGGTCCCGACGTTACCAGTGCTGCCGTTATTGTCTCTGTTATCCCATTGAAGTCGCAGACGTTATTGGGGCTGTTCCTGCTGCTGCTGCTGCTGCTGATTCTGCTGTTGGTGTGGCTGTGTCGCGGGTCGCACCACCACCATTACCGCCGGTGTTGCGGGCTTGCTGCTCTTCACTGCGGCTTATGATGTTGCTGGTGTTGCTGTGTTGATGCTGTTATGACTCGAGCTGCATGTGTTTCAGGCCTTTGTTCTCCTGCTCCCGTTGCTGCTACTGCTGTTGTGACTGTCTCTGGTGATGGAGAGGTTCTGTTGCTTCTGTTGTTTCTGCTGCTCCTCCTCTAGTTCCGGCCACTGGCCATGTTGCTGTTCCTGTTCCCGCTGCAGCCGGTGACGCGACCGTTGTAGCGTCTATTGTTCCAGCTTAGTGGGAAGAGAGGCTCCTGCCGCTGCTACTGGGCCTTCTGCTGCTCTTGGGGATTTCTGATATTGTTGGGGTTTCTGTTGCTCTTGGGACTTATGGTGCTTTTGGTGTCACTACAGCTTTTAAGTTTTCTTATGATCTTTATTTTCTTGCTCCTGCTTCTGCTAACCTGATTCTTAATGTTGCTGCTTTTCGCTTGCTACTATTAGTTCCTCAGCTGCTCCTTCTCGCTCTACTTTTGCCTATCCGGTAATCCGTCTTTTTCTTTTTCAGTCCAGCTTCGATAACTGTTTTTTTTTTTTAACCCATAACCTCCCTCTATTTTCTTTTAACTACTCAGCTGCTTCTGCTGTTATTTATATTGTTACCTCTGCTGTCCATACCGCTGTTCCTAGTGCTGCTGCAACTCGTGGTCTTCTTTGTCCTTGCTTTGTCCTCCAGAGAGACACGCGAGAGCGAGGGAGGTAAGCTTACTGACTATGGTGGTAACAGAGCCGGACCAAGCCCACCTCCTCTCAAAACAAGAGCCAACTCGACTTGTCCAAAGGGTGATGAGGCTCCGATTTGATCGACCTGTCAACCGCTCGACCACTGAAATGTATGTCATTAATTTATTCATGATATTGGAATTCATCAAATTATCGATCACTGGTCATTAGACTCCTCAACTTTGTTTGTATTCGACCTCTAGACTGTTCGACTACAAAGACACATCATACCCGGGAGTGCTCGACCGCTGGTACTAGTCAATATACTGCTCGACTGTAGGGCTACTCGACCAATGAAGTGTTCGACTACAGAAGTAGTTGACCAGTGGACTGAGGCACCGCTAGAACACTGTTTGAGAAAGCCATCTCCAATGTCGCCGTCACCACAGCTCTCACTACTCTTCAGGCACCACCAACACCATCGCGACAATCATTACCACCACCATCTCCACGATTATCATCGTTATCATCACAAAACCAACAAATCACCATCACTACCATCATCACCATTGTCACAGTCAAAATCACTTCGTATTTAAACCCATCACCATCACCACAAATGAGGCAAAGCACTTTTCTTCAAGATTGTCAACACATGGAGTAATCTATTAACGATACTAGTGGAAAGCAACACCAGTGTAAGGTTCACGTATTAACCTTGACAAATACTACGCTTTACGTCCATGACTGACATTACCTTCGTCTTCTTCGTTAAATATACAGAACTTTCAGGTATCTTCGTAAGTTATCTGTTTGCTTTTTACTCTTTACCACACTGATCTTGAAGTCTCTGATGTCTTCCACCCCCACAAACAAACTGGAGAGGACCCAATGGCCTGCTGTTTTTTGAATTCCACCCCATTCACTGCCACCACCATCAGTGCCCCTTCACCAACACCACCAGCATCAACACTCCCTTCACCACGACCACCCCCAGCACCCGACCAGTGCCGGCAGTCCTGACTCAGCAGTGCCGGCCACCGGTCATTTAGCATAAACCCCATTGGTCGTAATGACGTGTACCAGTTAACTAGTGATTGGGTGTTATGGGGGGGTGGGGTGGGGGAGCAGGGGGGGGTCGTAAGGTATGGGGATGGAAGAAGGGAAGTGGAGGGAGGGGTGACGGGCGTACTGGCGTACCTCTAGATGTTACCAGAGGCACCACTGCACCCCGGCTGGTGAGACCACACCAGAACCAACAACAAACTGACGTCCGTCTCCTCCACGTGGCGGGTGGCAGGCACTGAGGAGGTGCTGGCTGGCGCCTGGCGTCTGTGTTGTGGGGCGAGAGTCTCACACTTGTGCGGCTTCGTCTTTTAAACTTGTTTTTGTGTACCATGACTTTACTCTTATGTCTCTGTACACACACACACACACACACACCAACCTAAGCCAGGTACCCGTTCATCGACCAGTTCTGACAGGGGGGGATGAACACCTGAGTTGGATGGGGGCCGAATACCGCACCCAGGATTCAAACTTATGAGAACCTAACACTCGTATGTGTGTGTGTGTGTGTGTGTGTGTGTGTGTGTGTGTGTTTTATTACCTATGTGAACTGTGTAGGAAGGAAGTTTTACCTTCGTTGGGCCCCATATCTTAAACCTTCTCTACAGTCACACAGCTTTTTAAACTGATGTATTCCGTCCAATTTGCATCACTTAGTTCCTTCCGGTCATCCCCCACATATACTATAAAAGCTTTTACTTACATCTTTTCCAAGAAAGTTTTTGCTCATTTTCACGTTATGGCTTCTGGTTGTTGCAGCCTTTCTTCTTTCCAAGAACTGTTCATAGCTGACGTCGTCAAACTGGTTTGTAAACCTTATGGTGGTGATCAAGTCACCTCTTACTCTTCTTTCTTCCATTGAAGACAAGTTTAACCTTTCCCTGTATCTCAGCTTTCATAATTCTGGCACCATCTTTGTTGCCCTCAGCTGGACCTTTTTTATTAGATCTTTGTGAATCTTTCAGTGCGTTAACCAAGCTTGGGAAGTAAATTTAGTTTTACCCCTAATGTAAGCCGAGAGCAACTTGATGGATATTTTTTCATCCATATACCTGAATGCATTTTAGTATTTGCCAACAAACAGTTTGTTTCCTTCACTATCCTCCTAATGCAGGACTCTGGCAACAGGATAGGATTCCCATTCCCTTCCTGCGGTTCATTTCCCGGTAGATAATATTCATGTTGAAATTTTTTATTCAGCGTGTCCCATCCTCATTACCTTGCATCCACCCCGTCTAAATTTCATCAACCATTATCAGACAAACTTCGGAGTATTCGTAGGACCCATTTTAGGTTACGATCCTTCTTGCTTCTCACAGTGCCTCCCTAATGACTCCAACATCATCCACAGATATAATCAGGAAAAAGTCCAATCCTTCCGGCGAGTTATTTACATAGATCAAGAAAACAGTGGACCCAAGGCCAAACCCTTCGGCAGGCCGCTTGTGACCTCAACCAGTTTCGAGGAGACTCCTCTGACATGCTTCCCTTATTCCCTATGTAATCCTCTGTACCTCGAGGTAGCCTCCACCTTGTTCCCCTCTAAACTTTTGTATACTGTCCACGTCCAGAGCTTCATCGTTCAGTTTATTCCAGTCATTCACTACTCTTACATTATACTATAAAAGTACTTCTTTACAATATTTTGAGCATTTTTTTTTTTTGCTTTATTTCATGTTATGGCGTAGGGTTGTTCTTTTCTTGTATCTTTCGGAGAATTGTTTGCTGATAAAATCAGTGTATGTGTGTGTATGTGTGTGTGTGTGTGTGTGTAAACCACTCATATAACCTATGCATGGTCATATGTGCACTATTTATTAATGGCTTAATTACGAGTCATAGAGGGTTAGCAAATTTTTCATATATCTATTTTTTCTATCATTTGTTATAAAAAAAATTTGCATAAGCACCCACGTCTGTACGTGTTGTACACTGAACAACTCGTTACTCTGTTCGCTGTGGTGAAATTCACTCAATTTCACCCTTGTTGATGTGAGTCGAATATTAAAGTTTATCGGATGATATAACCTGGCAAGTTCAACTCCGGATAAGAATAAAAGATATGGTTTGTTGGTACTGTACATGGCATTACAAGAGCCTTCCTCAAGTCCTCAGATGTGTAGTTTCCTGCTAAGGTGATAACTCGCAACTACAACGGCTCGTCAAAAGCAACAATTTGCTCTGAGAAATTATACAAAAAATCTAAACGAATTATAAGATGGATCTTCAGTGACGTGTTGTGAGTGACTGGAAATTTGAACCTATTTGGATGTACTGTAGGTTGTTAGAGTTAATGGTTATCAACTACTGAATGGTCGTTAAGCCAGAAATAGTAAACACACGTTAAACATGAAGAATTTCAAATAGTCATATTGATATCACTTGAGGAACGTATGTAGGTTGTTATGTTCATTAATTATAAACAACTAATGGTCACAGAAGCTGAGTTCGAGTCATATGTCAAGTTTACATAGAGCAAATGCCGTTTTATTCTCAGAGTAGTTGGCTGATTATCTGGGCTTTAGATCTGACGATCGTCATGGTCGTTAAGGCCGGCAACGTCAAGATATAGCGATCAGTCTTACACCTTCAGGTGAACAATGCCATTCAGCACCACCAACGCTCCCACCTTATCATACATCGCCCGTGAGTCTGAGGGGTTGCTCATTCATAAAGGCTGGAGACCTACCGTCAGCCAGGGTTGCTTGCTCGTGAACCTCAGATCACAAACAGCACTCGAGACAGCTTGAACAGCGACTTCAGGTGGTTAAGACAGTTGCAGGACCATACGCGCTCTGACTGTATATATGACCCTTCAACCAAAAGAGGTTGGTTGGTTGGCTGTCGACTGTGAAGGTCATTATGGCCGATTACATCGTTATAGCCACACCGTCTCTCTCTCTCTTTCTGGATATTCGACCATTACCTAACAAACAGAGATTGGTTGGTTAACTAGACTTTGAGCCTCTCAGTTCTTGTGACGAATTCATAACAACGAACCAATGTCCTCTGTGTCTGTGGCCAAATTTTGGATTGATTCATACCTGGAATGTATACTCACGTTCTTACAGGATATTATGAAGGTTCATTATATTCGCTCGTGCGTCCTCTGGGAAAAATTAAGTGTGAGTTTTCCATACTTTCATGACAGAATTTTCCGTTGTACCTATGACGTGCCCAGGTATCGAACCCACGTACTTTAATATTTAGCACTCAGAGGGTAACCATCTCGCCGCGACAGCCCTTAAGAAAACACCCGGCAGATACAATGCGTGAAAGCGTCACCGAGTCCAGTCAGCTGCTGTTTATTAATTTCGATATAAGTTCATTAAATTTTATTCATTGTTGACAAGAGAAACATTATAAATTTGGTATCCACTCGTTCAGTTATTTGTTTATCTTAGTGTAAGATGTTACTAATAGTTTAATAGTGTTATATAAAACAATTGTTATTCATTCACAATGTTATGTAATGTGACATGTTATATGATGTAACATAATTTAATGCTATGCAGTCCATGCAAATCCCTGCTATGAAAGTGATTCATTATTATCCACAGGATATTCTAAACTCTGTTCTCGCTCTCTCTTATCTTCCCTGTGTATCTAACATCCAGACACAAGCTATGATTTGTTCTTAACTGTTATTGTCTCGTGATATACGACTGACATTTGATATAAGCTAAAGCCTATAAAGCTATTCTCAGCTCCTTGTTATTGTGCCTTGACATATGCTAATTACCTCAAGCTTCTCACCTGTTATATCCTGGACCTTCACTCAATATATTCTGTTTTGTATTGTCCGTCCTGTTGACCATAACCCTTCTCTTATTTTATGGTGAAAATGATATAACTTGTACGATGTTTGTGGATATGTTATGATATAGACACTATAATGTTCTTAATCTTATGATACAGACATCATTAACTTGTTAATCTTATGATAAAGACATCATTAAGTTATTAATCTTATGACACAGACATCATTAAATTTTGTATCTTGTTATGATAAGTATAACGTTATGTGTTGAACTTATGATACATATAACAACGTGTGTTGATCTTGTTATGATGATGTTAATGACAAAATATATTTGTTGATCTTTTTATCTTCCTGCAGTACTTCCCGCGGGCCGCGCTAGACTCGATGGTCAGTGAAACCTACGTTTGTTGTAGCCCTACACACTGTAGCCCCACACACTGTAGACCCCTGTAGATACTCTAGCTTCCTTAAGTGTCCCCTATAAGTAAAGTATCTCCCTAAATATTTCTATGTTAAGTTCGAGAAATATTAAGATAATTCTAATTTTAAGAGTAAACAATAGTAAATATTTTGAATAGGTTGTATGTTTGTTCTGTTATGATTATATAGGGTTAATTTGTTTTGAGTATTGGACTTTAGAGGAAGTGGAATATATATAATTTAGATTTTAAGGTAGATAAAAGATGTAACTGAATGTTACTTTATAGGGTATGGTATAATGTTAAAAGAAAACATTACTTTTAAGGTGATTGAACTAATGCTATAAGTATGTATGTAGATGAGAGATTAATTAAATGGTAGCCCATACGAGATGAGTGAAGCTTTTCAATCTAAGGCATGATTTAAAGATGAGAAAGAACTGTCTTCACTCTATACGTACTTCCAATTTCCTATTTGCCCGACATCTGAGGGGGATTATGACTGTCCGTTTGTCCGTCTCGCTGTCAACAGAATGGTTTCCGCACAATAACTCAACCCCAACACCACATACCTTCATAATGTTGTCCCAAGGTTTGGGTTGCTTTATGGAGCTGAAGGAAACCTTTTAATCTGGAGGTCAAAGATCAAAGTCACAATGACCCCGGCTGTTTCTGTACGATAACTTGACTTTTCTCCTTCATGCCATCAGTGCCTTCATTAGCGCCACAGTAGCCACTCTTTCCATCGTCATTGTTACAAAAGCCACTCCCCTGTCACTGTTATCGTAGCCACTCTCACCATCACTGCTACATGAGCTCCCTCTTACTGCTACAGTGGTTCTCCTTCTCTTTTGTATACTACAGCAGCCCCTCCTAAGATCATTGCCACGGCAGACTCATTGCTACAGTAGTCCTGCACCATGATTGTAATTGTTGTACCTTTCCATGCAGTAATCTTTCTGCCGTCAGTGCTACAGTGTCATTCACCATGAATGCTGCATAAGTCTACTCCTCCGCCATCACTGTTGCAATATCCTTTCCCACCATCACTGCTACTTTTCCCCTTTCCGGTTATGCCACAACAATCTCCTATTCGCCAGGCAATAACCTATACCATTACCGTTACAGCAGCCCTTCTCACTGTCATCTTTACTGTATCCATTTCCTTCATTGTCACTGTTACGGCGGCCCCATCACCATCACTGCTACAGTAGCCCCTCACTATCACTGCTACAGTAGTTCGTGCATCACCTTCCTAACCCATTCCCTGGAGAAATTTCTCCTCCCCTCTGTATTAATCTACTCCAACACCGCCTGACTCCACCCTCTCCTCCAACATTGCCCCACCCTCCCCTCACCTCCAATATTGCCTCATGCCACCTTCACCTCAAACACTACCTCACTTCACCCTTGCCTCCAGCAGTGGCTCCGGTAAACATCCTTGAATCTTGCCACACCACAGTTCCCTCCTTCCAGGGTAACCATCTCTGTGGGACGCTCTCTGAAATAGGGTAATGATAGACATACGAAGGCATATTCTTCAATCACACCTCCTCCAGTAACATCACGCCCTCCAACAACGCCACACTCATCAGTAACACCACACCCACCAGCAACACTTCATCCACGGGCAACACCAGGAACACCACACCCACCAGCAACACCCTTCAACAATATCCCTTTCAAACCACATCCATAATTCCATCTTCCTGTCTCTCCCACCCTCCGTGCCAGCGCTGCCACCGTCATAACCTTCCCTAATTCTCCCTGTCCACCACCACCGTCACCCGGCCCTGTCCACCACCGTCACCCGGCCCCGTCCACCGCCGTCACCCGGCCCCGTCCACCATCGTCACCCGGCCCCGTCCACCACCGTCACCCGGCCCCGTCCACCGCCGTCATCCAGTCAACTCCCTCACCAACACCAGCCCCCCTTGGCTTCCCCTCATCGAAGTATCTCGCCAACATCACTCCCCCCCAACTCCTCCCTCTTCTCCAACAAGAGCATCGTCCTCTCTCCGTGAGAATAACAGTCCATGTCTGCAAGCCATCTGAATAATACTGGTCATAACTGCAATATACTTGAGTGATGCTTGGCCCGCCTCGCCCAGCTTCGTTATGCTGGCCATTCCCTTGTGAACCCGAACTGGTGCACGCTAAGCCTATTTGGAAGAGAGGGGCCGGCATGGGATAGTTGAAAGCTATTTTGGACGATGGCCGAGTGGGAAGGCGAATTCGGGGAGGGGATTGACTCCCCAGACCACATCTCCCCGATAGTTTGGGGAGGCTAGAGGGCTGGTTAAAGGATGCTGGGAGAAGTGTTAGGTCGGGTAATGAGCTAGTCCACTCCTTGCTGGGCAGGGCAGGAGGCAGTTCGATAGTTAGCGTCTTGGACTGGTTGACAGGAAATGACAAAAGCTATTATTGTCATCATTATTATTATCATTATCATTATCATTATTATTATTATTAATATTATTATTATTATTATTATTATTATTATTATTATTATTATTATCGTTATTATTATTATTATTATTATTATTATTA
>JAYMFT010000040.1:640609-652752 GCA_038088735.1 Panulirus argus | reverse complement strand
ATTATTATTATTATTATTATTATTATTATTATTATTATTATTATTATCATTATTATTATTATCATCATTATCATTATGGTAATGAAAGTAATGATGATAATGATAAATCAATATCGTTATTATTATCATTATTATCATTACAATTATTATTATTAACATTATTACTGATATCAATACGAGTTGTAATAATAGTATTAGTGTAGTGTTGGTGGTACTAATAGCAGTTGTAGTAGTAGTCAATAGTAAATACAAGCAGTATTTGTAATAGGGAAATTGATAGTAATGGTGATGATTGAAGTAGTAGAAGTAGCAGCGCTATTACTACCGCTAGTAGTAGCAGCAGTAGTAGTAGGAGTAGTGTCAGTGGTTGATGCAGTATTTTTGTCAGGAGAATTTGTAGTTATGGTCTTGATAAACCTAGAGTTACACATTGGTTACTGAGATTACCCGAGAGGCGTTTCGTATCCAAGATGACAGACTCGTTCTTAAGTGTCTGTGGACGAGCGATTCCTTGAATACCTTCCAGAGGCCTTTGAAGAATGGGTGTTGAAAGTGTACTTCTAGGTTTCAGTGCTCCTAACTGTTGTACAGAAGGGAATCAAGACACTGAACATGGCCGACAGACGAAGATCCTGTAAAATACGAAACTGAACAGTGCCCACGGTTGAGGCCGCGCGTCAGGCACTGTATTATGTATTGGAAATACCTAACAGCGGGTGCCATTAAAGTAAGAACCGTATTTTTCGCAATACACACGTTTTATGTAAATGTCATATTTCTGTTACTGGAAACTATAGTATATATACTATTAGTTTTAAGGTGAAAATAGATTTTTCTCTCTTCATTATCAATCAGATAATACAGACCAGATATTTTCTTTTCGGGTGGAGGAAAATTGAAGTGGATGACGGATGTAAATGCGGTAAATATTGGTAAGTGTGGAGTGAAGCCGCGGGCCTGGTGTTGTGCTGCAGGAGACGAGACCCCGAAATACTCGGGCCTTAATGGTGATGGTTGGAGGTAATTGTATTAAAGGAGGGACTAGTTGTGGCTAATGGGTACCGCTGCGAGTTATTTGAGACGTTTGACCACTAGTGCACAATAGGGGTGCGGGGGTATGACCAGGGGGGAAGAAATGGCGGTGGAGGGAAGCAGGGGGTCGGTACGTGGCACAACAACCCTGCTGGACTTTGCCTGTTGGGTCGTGATGGTTCCACCCAGCTGTGCCGTCCTCCAAGCCGATTTGCTCCACTTTCAGCTCTGACGCGAACCTTCCTCGACGTCGAACTCTACTTCTGTCAACGCCAGCCACCGTCCATACTGTCAACGCCAGCCTTTGTCCTCGCTGGACTTTTCTTGTTGATCGAGTTCGAGTCTCACCGCCCACGTCACCCAGCTGCTCCGTCGTCCCCACTCGTCTGCTCCACCATCACTCCTGACGAGTACCATGTCTGACGTCAGACTGTGGTGGCTCCGTCCAATCCAGACTCTGTGTCTCCGAGTGACTCGCCTGTCAGCTTGCCATTGTCGCTGTAGAACCATCATCAGCCAAAAAATGTATCAGATCGTCGTTGCCAGCCGAACATCCGCTCAGTACCACTAAAGAGCAGCAAAATCAGTTTAGCCCTGGAACCATAACGGTTCGACCCTTGAGGACAGCAGTGCGACCCTTGAGCACTCCGACGACCGTTTGCTGTGATTATGCGGCCTTTTCTCTGACCCGCAGAACAGAGCCTGACTAGGCCATGATACATGAGGGTCCTGACGTCCTTCCCAAAGGTCGTACCGTCGTTCTTACGGGGTCAGTTGTGTTAATATCACAGAGTGTCAGTGTTAACTCCATGAAATGTTGGTGTTAATATCAGGGACTGTCGGTACCGGCTTAATTAATTGTGTTACAACGCTAACCCAAGCATTATCAGCGCTAATTTAGCGGACTGTCAGCGCTAACTTAATAAATCATCAGGCTCAGTTAGATGGGGTGTCACCGCTAAGTTCATATAAAATGGACTATTACAAAGTAAAGTGTCAACACTAACTTAAGGGAGTTAAGTGTTAAGTTAGTGTTGCTGGCCGTAACTTGACGACGTGTCACACTAATTACTGTGAACTGAATGGGCTCTCATCGTTGACCTCGCGAACCGTCAGCACTGACTTCAGGAATTATCAGCTCCAATCTATTGATCAACGTTATTTTCATGGGCTGACAATGCAACTTTCAAGCGTTTCCAACGCCAGCTTGATGCTGTCAACGCTAATCTGCTTGAGAGCTTAAGATAACTAGACTGCCTAAGCATAATAATTTTCAATTTTAAAGTGATTGTTGTTGTTATAGACTGAAAGGCTGCTGGACGTCTTGACGCCTCTCACCTCCAATATGATGGACTTTAAGCGCCAACTGAATAGATTTTCGTCAGTAAGTTAATGGACTGTTGGTATATCCAACTTATGAACTCTCACTGTTAACTAACAATGTATCAACAGTTCTCAATATGACTGTCAGCGGATAGAATACAGACTGCTGGCTCACTGTTCACACAGACTGTCAGTGCACGATTCACTGACTGAGTGAACAGCCATCGTCGTTATATGAATTAAACTGGCTTAATGTACTGTAAAAATGATTGTGATCGTTTGTAGTAATTAGTGAACTGAGAACGTTTTTGACAACGCCATCCTGATGTTTAGTGAACTTTGGCGTCAGCGCCAGAGACTTATAGCGTTAATGTATAGGGGAGTCAAGTTGCTGATTACATGAGGTAACTACACAGCCAGAGTGGGTCAACACTGAAAGAAACTCAGCTATCTAGGAATGGCATTGATAAACATGCATTGCACATGCGGCCGAACACATACACCATAGATACAGCAGCACACGTGATGAGAGTGTACAAGCTGAGATGCACATGCCGGGGTGATACATGCATATACATACGTAGCAATGAAATGTACATGCCGGGGTATATCCATGCATACCACATCATTTTATTCACGAACGAGATATACAAATCAGGGACTCACATACCCAGGTATACACACAGGAAAATATATAGTATCAATAAACAGGAATCACTAGACAACCTATATAATCACTAGACTCAGATTAAATGACACTATAAGATACTGAATCATTAAGGCAGCCATGCAAAGTCACAAACAAACACACAAGTCCCCTACAAGCATGAGGAAGCGTCCATGGTAAATAACGCACAAAGAACCAGTCGTTGATAAACATTAACGACAAACATATTAGGAAGGAAAAAAAAAACAGCCACTCAAGCACGTCTATTCAAAACAGGTCTGTCGATGGTTCCTCTAACGGATCAAACCCTGCCCCAGGCCAGGTCTTGAACAAAACATAAAAAAGGCTGCAGACACAGAGAACAAAAGGAAAAGTAGAAGAGTATAAGAGATCTACGGAAGAGAATAAGATTCTTTTGGAACATGAGCAGGTCGTGTCCGTTAGGAAAGACATGAGAAGGTAAAGAGTTCTAAAGCTTAGCGGTGTAGGGAAAGAGACAGACGTCACAACGGCCCACCATTGAGTTGACGGGAGCCACAAAGCAATCACGTGACGATGTGGCATAACAAGTATTATGTGGCCAAGTTAATGGCGTGGACACACAAGCAGCCAGCTCATAGGAGCAGAAACCGTAGCAATGTTAACAAAGAGAGGAAAGAGAACCAGCATTAAGTTTGATTTACCTAATACAAAGCCAGTAGGAAATATGAGGATAGGAAGGAATTGAATCTCCCAAGTGATTTACAGCTCTTTCAGAGTCAGTAGAACAGACAGACTGCCTGGATCACTACCAGGAGCACAGGCACTGGTACGGACAGAGAAGAGAAGCGCAAGCAAGCAGACGATGCAAGCCAACACACACACACACACACACACACACACACACACACACCCTATACTCACCTCTGGCTCATCATGGGGGAAAATATTTCATCACCCCCGCAACACAACCTTACTTAAATATGAAATACAACACTGATTTAAGCCCCAAACTTTTCCTAAACATGCGGTAGATCCCACCAGAGCTCCAGGCTTTTATCAACGCTAAGAAAATACAGTTTTTATTTCCAGAACTTGACACCGCGATGGGAGTTGATTTTAATACAAGAAAACCGATAATACTTATTTGGGTAACCACGACGGAAGTGGAAAGTATTGTTGGTAAAGGTATTTACTGTAATGGTTTAGATTGTTATTGTGAACGAGATAATCAGAGGATTGTTATGACGTATAACTAGAAACATCATATATATATATATATATATATATATATATATATATATATATACTCTGTATAAATCTACGTGCGTAATTTGCCCGTGTACGTGTGTGTGTGTGTGTGTGTGTGTGTGTGTGTGTATGTCCTTGTGAACACAACCCTGCATATGATTGGATGTTTACTACCGTTATAATATTTCCAATCGGATTCACAGAATTACATGAGTCACACATTTTCTTGTGTTGAGAAGAATTATTCCATCATACATGGCAAAAGTTGAGACCTCCCTTACAATCTCGCTGATCTGCTACTGCTGGCAAAAATCGGCCACCAACATGTATGTAGGTTTTCATATAATTCTGTATATCAAATTTACATATTGAGAACGAGTTAAATAAAGATTCAAACAGGATTTCCGTATGAATCTATTCCTGTTTGTTGCGTTGATATTCCGTGGTTTGTCGGCAGTATAAGGTTGGATGCCACTATCAATCCCCAGGTCTTATCATCACCATAACGCTGAGTGTGTGATCTAGGAATTAGAGGCGTCGTCACTCAAATTTTCTCTCAGATTTTACTCACCAAATTCATAAATTGAATGTTGATAACATAAGAAATTATTAGCAATGATCCCTTGGGCTAAACCCTGGCAGTGTATGTGATAATTGGGTTGTTTGTAATAATTGGTTGTTTGTTACTATCACTTTGAAGTTCCTTACTGGGCTGCCCGCCAGGCGCACCGGTCAACCCCTGGATACGAAGCGCTGATGCAGCCTGAACAACAGTGGTACGACCCTGTACAACAGTGGTATGACCTTGTACAACAGTAGTACGACCCTGTATAATAGTAGTACGACCCTGTGCAACAGTAGTACGACCCTGTGCAACAGTAGTACGACCCTGTGCAACAGTAGCACGACCCTGTGCAACAGTAGTACGACCCTGTGCAACAGGAAAAGGAAGAGAAATTAGAAGCGAAGAGGGAGAAGTTTGATCAGCTATTATCATCATCGTTAATTACAAGACTTGATATTATACACGCGACCCATTCACAGAGGGGGCTGGTCTGAGAGAGAGAGAGAGAGAGAGAGAGAGAGAGAGAGCGGCTTTCACCAGGGTGTCAAAAAAAAATCCTGCCGATTGGTTGTCACCGTTGTGATTAAAGATGAGAAAATATGAAACAACAAATTTCTGAATTACTGGCCGGCTTCTGGGTAGCCTGGTAACAATAGTTTGTTTACCATTGACATTACTGGATTGGTGCGTGTGTGACATTAAATGTGTTGTCCATTGCAGGTGCTGGCTTGCGGGGAAGGCTGTAGCAACATTAAGGTCGGTACAACCACTCTGTTTAACGCTGATTATGAATACGTGAAACATGTTTATTGAGTTAGGTAACAGGAAAGGTTAGCTGGTGTTACATAGAATCACTGAGATCATTTGTAACGCAAGTATTCAATGAAGTATTTACACGTGTATCATATTGTGGGTCAGCCCGGTATTCCGTTTTGGGTGGGGAAAAACGAGGGAAAGATCTCCATTAACATCACTCGCTGATGCTTCATGATGAGTATTACTGATAGTTTGGTGATGAATAACATCATAGTAGAGTCACTAAAAACCTCCAGCTCGACCAACTGATGAATAACTGTCATTCACTTTGTTATCATCAGTTGTTTGACATGATGGTTCACCATGACTTCCCGAGACGATAAACTTTACTCTTAAGCAATAGATATTGTGTTTTACGCTGTGACTGTGACCCCATATTGACCATATGGGTCACACTTGGTCAGGGACCAGACAGGCACTTACACGTCCTTCCATTCTTGTCCAGCTTCGTCTCCGGAGCGCTGCTGTACGAGCCTTGAACACGACGTCACTTCCTGTGGGAATGATGGCCTGGTCTTTGATCTGATCCTGAAGGATCAGATCAAAGACCAGGCCATCATTACCAAGAGTCGTACCGTTGTATTTTAGGGTCGTACCGTTGTACTCAGGGGTCGTAACTCCGTACATGAAAAATCGCATCGTCGCACGCAAGGGTTGCACCGTCGGTCGTACTTCGAAGGTCGCATCGTCGTATTCAAGGGGTCGCACTGTCGAACTGAAGAGGAAGGACACCAAACGCAGCAGAAGGTGTTCCCTGAGAGCCAGGGCGACTCCGCTGGCCGCCTTCACCTCGTCATCACGATACGGAAAAAATTCCGTTTTGATCAACATCAAACCACAGACGCAGCGCCGCCTTCGGATTAGGTTCTTACTGTGTCTTCAGCTGCAGTATTACTGAGGCAGTGATGACGGTGAGCTCAGTGCCAGCCAATGCAGTGCAGAGAAAAGAGTGTGCCGCAGGAGAAGCTATGAAAGCGCATGTCGAGCGCACCCGTGTCGCCTGTGGTGAAGTCTGCACATAACGGTGTCTTGCTGACACGAGTATTGGCGCAGTGCGCCACACGAAGGGTCAGCACACCTGACCTGTCTGGCTAGTGTATCTATCTATCTGTCTATCTGTCTATCTATTTACCTATTTATCTGTCTGTGTATTTATCTATCTACGCATCAATCTATCTATCTATTTATCCATCTATCTATTTTCATATCCCTCCTTATACGTATGTACTCATGTATCTATTCATCTCTCTTTCTCTGCCTATCTATTCATCTGTTTATCTATTAATGTATCAGTCCCTTCGTCAGTGTATCTATCTGCATACCCATCTATCTATCGATCTACCTTGCCGGTCGAGATGTGCAGCGGTGATCAGTCCTCATTAGCCCGCCTCGCCGCGATATACAAACACAGTAATTACCTGCTCCTAATGACCCATGACGGAGATAAATCCCCGAACAGGTGATAAACAAGGTTAAGTTAATTGTGCAGCTAAGTACTCCGTCAATAATAATCCCTAAATAAGGACTAATTATGTGAGATTTGGATAGCAGTTGATAATCAGCTTAATAGGCAGTTATTCGAATTAGGAAATTGCGTCTTAAAAAGTGTGGAACCTTTCTTAGGTTCCTCCAGTTGGATCTTGAAACTTTTAGTGCTGTGGTGTGTGTGTGTGTGTGTGTGTGTGTGTGCGCGCGCGCGCGCGATCATTCCATTCTTTTGAATATGCTAAACGATGGGCTTTTCATATTTTAAGAGCATTATGATCACAATTGGGTGTTCCTAGTTATTTATGTAGGGACTGGAAGTATACTTGATATTACAGAGGCAAGTAAGTATTATGGATTAAGATGTCTTATGAAAGCAACGGAGCATTCTAAGACTAGTCAAGCGTCATTAGTGACGGTGAGCATTGTAAATGCTACAAAGCATTATGAGGTGTGGGCATTATGATTTAGTGAGCATTATCACCCGTGTTTAGCATCACAGGCGCAGCTAAGTGTCATGAGTGCAGAGGAACATCATGGATTCCTGAAGAAAACAAAAATGTGATTGAAGATTAGAGGCCGATTGACCGTCTGTGGGTCGCTCTTTTGTCACCTGATAACACAGCAAACTCGCCCTTCTCTCCTCGAGGGTATGACGGAGCAAACCCACCCATGTGGTCGGCTTATAACAAAGCATAATTCATCTCTGTTATGAGCCTGCGGTGCAACAAACTCCACCTGTATTCGGAGCTTAAAGCACCAGCGAAGAAGCTTTCTAAATAGCGAGATATGTTTGGTAACCCCGTGACTGCCACAGTCCAAAACATCATGGCTCTTGATCTGTGATGATGTGATCTGGTGAGGCGACTCTGACTGGAACATACACACAGTAGTACCATTACTCCGGCCTACAACCGCCCTCTCCACCTCCCTCCGAATGAATAAGGCAACATTATCTCCCTACCTGCACCCCTTCCCTTGTCTCACCCCTTCCATCCTTTCCTTCCCTCCCTCCCTCCCTCTCTCCCTCCCTCCCTCCATACCCTCTCTCTCACACGGCCATCGCTCCCTCCTTCCTCGCACCTCTCACTCTCGTCCCTCTTGTCGCAGTACCCTCCACTCTCACCTTCGTTCCTTCCCTCCTCCTTCCCCTCTTGCTTCCTCCCCCCCCCCCTTTCCTCTACTAATGGCTCCCTCCATCCCGTAATACCTTCCCTCTTCCCTCCTTTTCAGCTTGCTTCACCTCCCTCCCTCCCTCCCTTCCCGCTTACGCTCAGCCGGTCCAGCCCTCCCTGCCTTCCTCCACGGCTCCCTGCCTCCCTCCACGGCTCCCTCCCTGCCTCCCTACACTCAACTGGTCACCCGTTCCAGCCCTCCCTCCCTCCCTACACTCAGCCGGTCCAGCCCTCCCTGCCTGCACTCGCCGGGAGAGGCCCACTGGTGATTAATTGTTTCGATAATTACGATCTCTCCCTAGCTCTCCCTACCTCTCCCGCCCTCTCCCCTTCAACCCTTCTCTCCTCCATCTCTCTCCCTCTTTCCTCCTGTTATTCCCGCTCCCTCTCTCCCCTGCTGCCACTCCACTCTCGCTTCCTCTCTTTCTTTCTCTTTTATTCACCTTCGCTGGTTACTCTCTCTCTCTCTCTCTCTCTCTCTCTCTCTCTCTCTGCCAGTGGCTACATCACCCTCTCATTAGCCCGGCGTATGTTAACATTCTTATGATGGATACAATAATTAGCCCAGCATCCTCCTCACCCTGCTACTCCCCCGCCGTCTTACTGTCCCTCTTACTCTCCCTCTGCTTATTCTCCCTCCTCATACTCTCCCACCCTCTTACCCCCCCTTCCCCCTCTTACTCCAACGCTCATTTCTCTCCTCTTACACCTCTCTCTCATCCCTTTACACCTGTCTGTTACACCAGAGGTGTAGGGAAGGTGTATATACCTAGCATTCCTTCCTTTGACTACACGTACGTACCTTCTACACTTTAACACTCCATGGTACACTTCCCTGTCTTGTAAACACCTTACGCTTATCCTTCACATTCCATGGTAACGTCTCCTTTTACATCTGTATTTGGTACGCCTTGTAACACCTTCCCTACTTCTGTCTTTTGCACCTCTTGCTATATGTCCCACTTTACACCAGTCCATCACACCCTCTCATTAACATTCACTTTCGTTCGTCTTTTCCACCACTCACTACGACTCCCCTATACCTGTGTCTTACGCCCCTGGCCACTACCGCATTACGCCTGTCTCAGTCAGCCCGCGCTGCGCCTCACCACTACGTCCGTATCTTACACCCCCTCACTACACCCTTGACCATCAACATGTCACCTTTCTACTGTCTGTGGGTCAATCACGTAAACTTTTCCTCTAACGATGAACTAAGTTGTTTGATCCCTCCTTCCTCCCATCTGCTTATCTCTTCCATCCCCCTCCGTTCATCCCACCTCCCTCCTTCCCTTATTCCCCTCCCTCCTCTTTCATCAGCCTGCGCCCCTCCCCCGTCATATATTCTCGCCTCTCTCTCACATCTACCCCTCCTTCCCACATAACTCGCTCTCCGTATCAGGTTCGCCCGTCACACACATGTTTTAACCCTCCCATATTCTCTCTAGTATACCATCTTTTTGCCTTTTCTTTCTACATGGGTTATCCCTTTCATATGTTCCTGTTTTTAGCGTTTCCCTTTCCATCCAGGGATGTGCCTTACCCCTTCCGCCTCACATCAGTTCCTCTCCCACATTCCGCTTGACTTCGAGATAATCCCTCCGTTCCATATGCCTCCTGTCCTCACCTCTAGTCCCTCCCACCTGTCGCGACGTGTAGTCCCAACCTTCCTCCTCTTCCATATCTTTCTCATAACGTGTCCCCGTCGCAGCGCTCACCTCATCTCCCTCTTCCGTTCGCTCTCTTAACACACAAACCTTCCCTCCCACAACTCTCCCAGCCCTCTCTCCCAGGACGAGCTCTCCCACCTGCCTCTCCCGGCGGCTGGTTGAGTGAGCCTGGGCCAGCACTGGGTCCAGCCCCTCTAATGATTAATTGTGTCGATAATTACCCTGGGCGGACGGGCGAGGCCGGACAGCGATGAGACGGGCATTACTTTGATGAGAGCGGATACTTGGAATTACTTTAATTAATGTGATCAATTACTTACAAAGCTCTGAATTTCATTAATGAATGGGTCAACGGTTGGTAAGCACGTCCCAGAGGCCCTCCAGTTGAGTGTGTTTGGGTAGAGGAACAAGGTGGACTCTGCCAGTGATTCTTTGTGTCCAGCGGCGAGGCCCTCCTCCCCCTCTTCCTTCAGCACCCAACCCCCAACCCAGTATCCACCCCCTCACCTCCCTACAACCCACGGATTTCCTATTTTAATCCTACAGGGAGGAGGGGGGGGGCGGTGGGGGGGGGCTGAACCAATGAGAAAGGGGGAGGTGGGAGGGCTCTGGTAAAGGGTTGAGTGAGAGTCGCCGAAGACTACCGCGTCTCATGAACTGTAGTGGTCGGGGCCACAGCTACCTACTGTGTGCCTCCAGCCAGGGACAAAGGAGGGTCGGTTGTGGTGGTAGCCACTCCTCCAACCACAGTAAACACTTCAGTAAGGTAGGGCACCTGTCCTTCGCCAGGAGGACGTGGTTTCTATAGTGGTTCTTTAGCGGTGACGTCTGGCCGCAGACCGTACGACACGGCCTTGTGATCATCGGAGTGCAGGAGGACTTTGTCGGTGGCATCATGAGTCTTGTTTACACAGGCGGTGGTGGTAATGGTGGTGGTGGTAGAGGTGGTGGAGGAGTGTCTCAAGACGGCGTTGCTTTGATTACCAAACAGCAAAGGTTATGCCTAGGCCAGCGAGGGCAGTAGGATCCTGCGAGGTAATGCTTACTTCTGCAGCGACTAGTGCCAGTGGCAGTACCCACCTCCGCAGTGAACAATACCACCATCGCAGTTCGTGGCTGGCAGTGTCACCTTACTTTCCGGGGACACGGAGGAAACTTAGTGATATTTACTGACCTCCAGCACTGCGGGTGACTTAACTATAAATATTCTTCAAGAAGTATGCACAGTGGATTGCTCTTCATCCGTAATGCATCGTACGAATGATTCATCAACAAAGAATCCATTTCAAAGACTTAGTACATCACCAAGAATAAAAGCCAATGATATTGTGCAATTAGATGTTTGTAAAGAGGCGGAAACTATTGCTCCTCTGTCTTGAGAACATTTCACCGACACGAGAATGATCAAGTATTACAGAGATTATCACGACTACACGTGATGGCAGCCATATACAGCAGTGAAACCAAATCAGTTATCATCATCATCCAAACTTCAGGCCAAGACAGGTCACTATAACGTTACTCAAAAACATATTTAACCCACGAAAACCAAACCTGGACACCAGCTTGAAGGCCCCTGCGGCAGGATCCCCCCCTCACCTCACCTCACCTCGATCGTTCTCAGGTAGCTGAACCCCCACCCTCCACTCACCCCCCACCCCCCACCCCACCCCCCACCCATCATTACAACCAGCTATAACCTTAGGAGTCAGTCTACTCCGACTCCTCAGCATGGACGCACCTCTATGCCTGTTTTCTTTATGTAATTATTTCATGTTCGTCCAGCTGTGAATATGTTTAGTGCTTACTGTATTGTGTTGTAGTCACGTTTTGTACTGTGTTATAACTTACTGGCTGAAGATGAAATATGTAACGAAACGCCTAAATCATCTAGAAAAACATGGAAAACAACATGGGAATTTTACTTACTGTCTTACTTTGCCTCTGACAACCACAGCAAGGGAAACAGAAAAGAACAATAAGAGCAAGTGAATACCAATGTACGTACATTGCTTTTTGAGAGGAAATTGTCAGAAGAAAATTCCCTTGTTACACACACACTCATACCACGTGCATACACACACATTACATATAATGATAAATGAATTATATATATATATATATATATATATATATATATATATATATATATATATATATATATATATATTTTTTTTTTT
>JAYMFT010000040.1:620344-632327 GCA_038088735.1 Panulirus argus | reverse complement strand
TATATATATATATATATATATATATATATATATATATATATATATATATATATATGTATATATATATATATATATTCATTATCGAAAAATATACGTAAAACTCTCCTCCATATGTATGTATATTCTTTTTCACTTCGGGATATTGTAAGCAGATAAAGTGATAGCTATCAAACTGGGTTTCATTTGAGAGTTTCTATTCATTTTTACCTAACTGCAAACATGGCTCTAGATTATCATTATCATTATTATCATTATCATCATTATTGTTATTACTGTTATTATTATAATTATTATTATTATTATCATTATTATTATTATTACTATCATTATCATTATCATTCTCATTATTATCATTAACAGTTTTATAATTAATAGTAGTATCATTACCTTTATTAGTAATATTATTATTGTTTTTATTTTAATCTTTAACATTACCATTGTAATCATTGTGATTGCCATTGTTTTTATTGTCACTCATTTTATTTTCACTATCAATGTTATTATTGTTGTTGCAACTGCTACCCAGATTTTCGACCAATGTACATCTATTGCAATCTCGATAAAAGTTAGATATATACACAGGACCAAAGTAATAAGTACGTAACAGCGGCGAGTCCTGTCGTCTCCCTAAGGAGAGCCCTAACCCTCCCCTTCTCATCTTCCTTCCTTTGGGTCTTCTGCTCATCCTTATTGTCCTGCGCATCGCTTCCTCATCAGTCCACCCGCTGCAGAGTCCTTCAGGGTTCCGTCTTACTCCCTTCTCTCATTCTTCTCTCCGTAAATGATCTTCGTTCCTCAACATCTAACCCTATTCACTCTAACGCCGATGATTCCACCGTATATTCTTCGACTAACTTTCTCTCTCTTCCTCATTTCAGTCCTCATTCTTTTTCTCGCACTGAACATATGTCTTGTCTCAGTTCGATTCCGTGTAGCATCTGGAAGTAGAAAGGTAGAAGCCAAACTAAATCCAGTAAGATAAAAAAGAAATTTCTATATATATCTCTCTAAATCTCCCTCACTTCCAACTATTAAATTTCAAAACACCACAAGTCATATTTCTTGGTCACTGGGCTTTGACCTTAAATGTTTTGGGTTCTTAAAGAATGCTTGTGGAAAGCTAAACCTTTTGGATTACATCCTCCTGTCTTTACTTAGTATTACTGTGAGGGTCTTTAGGATACAGCTAACCCCTCTGGACTGTAACTGATCTCTTGCTTATCTTGGTATAGAGACACGTGCTGCCATATTCTAGCCGGCGTATCTAGAGAGTAACGTAGAGCGACCCTTCCCATGTTCGGATAGAAAGGAATTTCCTTACCGGCCTACAGATATTTGATGTTGCCCATGGTACCCCCTCTTGTCCGGATAGACATTTACTTACATGCCTCTAAATATCCGGATGTGGCAAATGTCCCTGATCCCTGCACCGGCCTTTTGATATCCGGATATCTGGGTATAATTATTGTCCACATGACCTAAGATATAGCGAATTTTCCCTGGAACACATATTGACCTTCGAGGTATCCGGATATTGTTAAATCTCCTGGTGATGGTGTCCGGATATAGCGAGGCCTCCTAGAGCCTAGTTGGCTTGCCGGTTAAACCCATTTCTAGCATTTCCGTGCCCGGGTAATTACTAAGAGCTATCTCAATCTATAACAGCAGCGCGCGAGCCTATCCGTCCACAAAAGCGTTTTGAATGCAATATTACAGGCCAATTATGGACATCAACTACCTCTTGACAAGCAATTACAGTACTTGGCGGTAACGATCGTGTGCCCGATAATTGCGAATTAACAGAACTAGACACATTTGCATCGTCAGCAACGTTCTGCATAACGACCCCTTTGGCGCGGGGTAGGACGGGTAGGGGGAAGAGAGGAGTGGGGTGAGGGTAAGAGGTGGGGAAGGGGAAGGGGAGGAGAAGGGGAAGGGGAGGGGAGGGGAAGGGTTAGGGATGGTGGAGGAGGGTAAGTGGAGAACGGCGGGGAAGTAAGTATGGAAGGAGTGAGGGTAAGAAGATAAGGAGGGAGGGAAGGGGCAACGAGGAAGGGGGGGATAAAGAGGGAGGGAAGGTATAAGGAGGGAGGGGAAGTATATTGAAGGAGGAAGTATAAAGAGGAAGGGGGAGATTAAGCCATACACAGCCACGTGGAAAATGAATGATCTACCAATATGATGGAGTGAGTGACGATGGTTCGGAGGTGCCAGGGATGGGTGGGCCCTCACACCAGGGATGGGTGGGCCCTCACACCAGGGATGGGTGGGCCCTCTCACCAGGGATGGGTGGGCCCTCACACCAGGGATGGGTGGGCCCTCACACCAGGGATGGGTGGGCCCTCACACCAGGGATGGGTGGGCCATTACACCAGGACAAAGGCCCATCTCCCTGACATTTATTTGTAGTAAAAGTGAGAATTAGACATTTTTCTCTACTTGTTGCTGGCCTGTTTGAGTCCGCGTTGGAGGGTGGCACGGTAGGTGACCTCAGTGGCCGTGGGTGAGAGGGCTTTGTTAAGGTGTGTGTGTGTGTGATTCCAGCCTGTGTGTTACAGGGAGAGTTTTTGCTCTTGTGTTGCTCTGTCTCATAACCTTGTGCATACGTAACACGTCTTGTACGTACATGCAGGTGTAAATCCATAACTGTTTACATGCTTGTGTCTCCGTGTTTCCCACCTGTGTGCGCATACACACCGTGTGTACTGGCAGCAACATTTGGTCAAGAGATAAAAGACAACACGGCAAAGGTCGCCACTCACGACCCTCCACCAGCAGGAGATTTTCAACTCATTTCATAAAATACTGAGACCTTTAATTATTTCCTGAAGTTCGTGTTTCTACGAGTGGAATACGACCGGTATGTGTTTCTATGTGTCTGTATATAACAAATAACTAAAGGTAGATTTTGGAAATTCAAATCTTAACTGAGAGTGTCACATATGAGATACTTGGAGTCTGCAATTTTTCTTTTACACTTTTCGTTAAGTTTCTATTTACATATCAGCACACCGTCTAGTTCTGCGTTATGAATCGTCCTGTCTGAGATAACGCGAATAGTGCTTTGTTTTGTGACATCGTCACTACCCATTAGATGCGCTAATATTCGTCTCCGTACACTGGATGTTGGTAAAGATCAGTATGATGGGTCTGTGGACCGACTTCCCTGCCCACCCATGGCTCTGACCCGTCACAGACCACTGTGTCTCGCCAGGAGACCATATGCATATACTGTGGCCAAGTCTACAGTTGCCGGTGTGTATCTTAAGAGCACCAGGGACCCCACGACGGCCGGCTGGCTGGCTGGTGCTGGCGATATTTATAGGTCAGTGTCATAGCGGGTCCAGTGGCAGGACAGGGTCGACGCATCGCCTCCTCTGCCTGAACCTGATTTATTGGTCCAACCTCAACGTGATACGCATCGTCCCGATCTTCTTATCTCAGGGTTGCGTCTCGCCAGTTCTCTCAGGATCAGGATCCTCTGAACTTCATTCAAGATCGTTCCGAGAAGAGTTAAAGTTTCGAAAGTTTCAGATTTATTCTCTTGCCAAAATGGAAACGTAATACTTTCAACAGTCAAAAGATTACTACAGGAAGAGGTCTCTAAAGTTAAAAATTTCAAACGATTATGGCCACCACCGCTCGTTCAACACCTGGACATATAAGAACTATTTACCTAATTACCCTAGGGTCGTTCTCTAGTGTAGCCAGTGGATTCTGGACTTGTTTCCGCCTCATGAAGTCCTTCAGCACGACGAACGACCATCAGATATTTCTGTATAGGAAGCCTGACCGTCAACCGACAGATGATAGATGTACAGAAGCTGGCAGTAAACGTTTTTGATTTTCAAATGATAATCTTTTATCTGAAAACATCTGAGGAATGACATCTTAGTAGATCTAAAAAGTTGTCTTTAGGTTAGCATTCGGTAGCCAGGGTGGCAGCAGTGCGGGTAGCCCACGGGCCACTGGGCAAGGGGGTGCCGGACTCAGACTAGACGCTCCCTCTAACAACAATCACTGGAACTAAAAAGCTGTAGTTTAACATATGTGTGAAAGATGTCCCAAAATTATTATAATTTGTTATCAATAATTCACTCCGGATTAAATATGGTTGCGTTATGCATTATAGATGTGTTATTCACTGTATGACGAATATTTGTGACACTGAATCTCTGAGGTAAAGGTGAGCATGGTGTACTCATACTAAGTATGTTTGTATGCCGGCCATATATATGGGGGTATATAGTTCAATGTAGCAGATATATCTGGACACAAGGGATGCTTCTGTGCGCCAGAGATATAATGTTATATCGTGGTTTTCGTGATATGCCAAGTTACTGTAGTATGCGAGAGGTGTTGTGGTATATCTAAAGACTTTGTGGTATGCTTGGGATATTTCTGTTTGCCAAGGATATTTTGATATGCCGGAGATATACATGCAGGCACGATATGTATTACGGATACAATGATATGTTGAGGATATAGCAGTATACCAGGAGTATACGGCATTTTGGAAAGTCATATTTATACCCAAAATGGTCATATATGTGCCCTACATCGTCGCATGTATACCCTAGACAGGTACACGTATATCCTAGACACGCACATATATACCTCAAACAATCACATGCATACCCTTAGACAGTCAGGTTTGCCAGCGAAAAAAAAAATACGAACAGACAGAGATTGACTGTGTCGTTGGGTTGCCAGTTAGAGCGGTCTGCACACATACAGTCAGAGGGTAAGTGGCGACCATCTGGCCTGGCTGGAATGATTATATTTGCGTTTAATGTGCTTTATTTATGATATGATAAGCTGATATGAGTCAGTAATTCGTAGCACTCACGGCCCCAATTAGTTCGAATTAGAGGAAGCCCGACGCAATAGGGGACTCCAAAAGTCTGATAAATAACCTGGCAAAGGCTTGGGGAAGACCTGGAGAGGTGGTGAAACCTGCCCTCTCGAAAACTACTGCAGCTGTCCGGACCTGGAACTACAGCGGGGAGGGCGGGTCTGGCGCCAGTATAGCCAACAGCCTACTGAAGAGTCCAGGATCTCCAGTAATCAAATCTAATGATGTCGTTTCGGGAACTGGAAGTGTGTAATGTTAGGTTTAGAGCTAAAGCTGGTTTATTACAGAGACCTATAACTATATTTAGGGAGATTGAGAAGTATGAACCTATTCGTAACTGCTACAGTACAAAAGCCAAGAGCTATGTCCGTTGAAATATGAATATTTGAAAGTAAAATCAATGTGAAGAAGAAGTAATTGAGCTACAAATGCAGCCATACAAAAATATGCGGTTATAATGGTTGCGATAAAGGGGTTTACAACTGTAGATCCTGTAATATATCGCTTTAAACCTATCATTGAGGGTATAAAAAAGTATGGAATTAAGATATTTTGTGATCCAGAGGCCTGGAACTACTGCTCTTCTGATGCAGAAGCCTGGAACCACAGTCCTAGTGATCCAGAGGCCTGAAACTATCACCATTGAAGTACTGCTTACTACTGTTGTTATGATCCAGTGGCCTGGAACTACTGTTCTTGTGAGCTAGAACCCTGGGAGATGGTTGGAACCATTAGTATTGCAGTAAATAGGTCTGGAACAATAAATATCATGTGAAGGTTTGGAATTACCAGTACTGTAATGCAAAGGTCTGGAACTATGGATGCGATTACATGGAGGTCTGGAACTATCAGTACTCTGACAGAGAAGTCTGGACTATGCATGTCATCATATGGAAGTCTGGAATCACAGGAGCTTCTTTATGTTGGTGAGATACTAGGAAAATCTTGATAATGAAACCGAAATGAAACTGATATGACCCACCAGTAAAGACAGAGAAGCATTAGCAAAGAAAGGTTCGCTTGTGGCACTTGAAAACTTTAGTATCTTTGGTTCAAGTTTATTTATGTAACAGAAGATAAGTAAAGGTTAGAATTACTTGTTTTCTTGTGATATTTTAAAATCATAAGTTACTATGGGTCTTACGAAAAGCTTGTAATTCTAGCGTGACAATGAGGGAGTGGTCGTTCATGTCTGATTGTCATCATTCACTTATGGAGGGTCTTCCTCAGTACTTGCGACTGTCAAAAATTTTCCCCATCATCAAACTGTCATGAGATGATAATGTTAAAACGTATCACTGTCATATATGACAGGTATGAGACTGTCAAATCGTGTTGGTGTCGACCAGAGACCTGTCAAAGCTTATGCCTGTCACAACACGACTGTCAGAACGAACCTGGCATCGTGGGGGATGTCTACTGGCAAGTGATAATTCGTTGTTGTTGACTGTTGTGAGACATACCAACGCTGGATATAGAGACCTGGGGGACACCTCCCTTAAAAAGTTGTTCACAGCATATATATATATATATATATATATATATATATATATATATATATATATATGATCAGCTGTGCGTTAGTTCTTTTAGTCGTGACGTCACGTAAAGATCGAACAGCGACCGACCGACAATGAGTGGTTGTAGAGGCGGTGGTGCGGGCGGGCGCGCGCGCATCATGATGAAACGAATTCATCAAATGACGACCCCTGTGGGTGGGTGGGGGAGCGGGATTTGTGCCTCGATTCATCAGACGACATAATGAGCGACCAATAGTCAGGCTAGGGAGAGGACGATCAATATTTGTGAGAGGGGGAAAGTTTGGTGGTGGTGAGGGGGAGGCGATGGTGGTGGCGGTGGTGAGGGGGAGGCGATGGTGATAATGATGGTGGTGGTAGCAAGAGGGAGTGGGTGGTAGGTGTGGCAGTGATGATGGTGTTGGTGGTGTCGAAGCTGGGAGGGGTGGCAGCGATGGAAGAGAGGACGCTACTGATACTGCCATCGTTGTGAGTGATGACAGCGAGGAAGTTGTAGTGATGATTTTAATGGTGGCAATGATGGTACTGAAGATAGTGGTAGTGGTGACGGTTGCTGTGGTTGTAGCGATGATAGGGATGATGATAAGGATGGTAGGGATGATGGTAGGGGTGCTGGGATTACGAAGAACAGAGGACTATGTGATAAAGGACAATCGGTTCATTAGGGTGCAGTCAAGGGCTACTAATGGGTAGGAAGAACTAAGGGGCTGTAAAGAGAGAGCCGCTGGAGTGGTGAGGGAAGAGGTAAGGAGGGGAGGGCCTCATTTACATTTATGGGCAGAAGTTGATGACGGACGCTAACGGTAAAACAGATGATAGAATAACAATAATGATAACAATGATAACAATAATGATAATGATAATAGTTAAACAATAATGGGCCGCACCCATTGAAACACTATAGGCGTAAGGGGAGACTGGGGGAGGAGTTATCTTACGAAAGGAAAATGAATGATGAAAGAAATGGAATGAGGAGAAAAGAGAGATAGAAAGGGTGAATACAAAGGGAGGAACAATTGGGTAGGGAAGCAAGGCCATCTTGGGAGGGACCATACATGTAATTACCAACAGAAATTACCAACATTTCATTTTTAAAGTTAAAATGACAAGAAAATTATAGATGATGTTACATTGTAACCTAATATTTTGTGGTGTATGGTGTCGTATGGTGATGAACGGAGGTGTATGGTGATGTGTGTTGCTGCATGATACTCTGTGGCACTGTATGGTGGTGTATGTGCTATATGATTATATAAGGTGCTGTATGGTGGTATCCGTTCCTCGCACACGAGACAGCGGAAGAAGCAGCCCGTCGCTTGCCACGCATCCAACCCCAGCGGCTGAGTCACATACGGTCAGCTCATGAGAGCAGCGCCCGTGATGATAACCGCAGAACAGAAAGAGGTAAGCAACATTTCTGCCGAGAGAAAAGCATGAATGAAGAGAGGTAAAGACAGTGGTGTAAATGAAGGAAACGCCTCTTGATTCCATTTTGGCTCAGAGAGAGATGGGAGAAAAGTCACCCAAAACATAATTATGACACCTACACAACACCCTCAGCTTTTATTTGGCAGGTTTTTTGGTTTTCATTATGTGGGATTTTCAGGAGAGTGGAGGATTAGGATATACTCACAGGTTTACCTTAGTTCATGGTTTAATGGTGGTGGTTTAGAATTTGCTGCTAGAAAACGAGTGAGATTTAGAAAGAGATAGATAGTTAAAAAATTGTTTTCTAATTCTTTCAGCTTAACCAGGATACTGTTTCCCCAGTCTTTGATGCTACTCAAGTTCGTCTTTAGAGAGGAAATTTGTTCTGTGCAAGAAAAAGAACCAGTGTTGGAGTCAAGAGGGAAAAGTGAGATGGAGAGTGATATCGTCGCCGTAAGAGGTTAGAAGATTTTGAAAGAAAATCGTTTAAGGAGACAAGAAAAGGCGTAGGCGACAAAGCTGGACCCTGGGGGACACAGGCAATGAATAGGGACGTTTGATAGTGTGTGCTCCTTTATGACGTCTTATGTGATATATGACATAGTCTGGTGGTGTATTGTGATGCATTATAAGGTATACCGATGTGTTGTATGTGATTTATGGTGAGGTACATTGTCTACATGGTGATGTATGATGGTGTATAGTGACTTGAGGCATCACTAAATTTAGAACGTTTCCCAAGAGAACTGGACACTAGAGGACACACACACACACACACACACACACACACACACACACATACAGCTCGCCAGGCCAGAACCCTACAAATGGAAAATCATGGCGTCGTATCCCGGGATAATTACGGTCTTCTGCCTTCAGTCCACAAAGGTCTAAGTCCAGCGCTCCGTGATAATTACAAGTGGCCGAGCCAAGGGTGAAGGCTAGGGTGAATTCGCGTAGGGGAGAGGGAGGAGAGGGGGAGTTGGTGGGGAGAAGGGGAGGGGAAGGGAGAGGGAGAGGTAGGGGACGGATGGGCAATTACACATCATTACCAACTACATGAGAACATTTACATATTGTACACACCCACGGTAGGCCAGGGGAGGGGGAGGGGGGAAGGGAGGAGAAAGGGGTAAAGGGGAGGGGAGAGGAAGAGGGGAGGGGTGTACATGAAAGAGGGGGAGGCGAGGGTTAGGGTAGGGAGGTGAGAGAGTGATCGTGTGTTGGAGGGGAGGGAAAGTGTTGATGATGAGAGGGAGAAAATAAGTACGAGAATATACGAATACCTACTTACAAATTCCTACTTACAAATACCTACGAGTACCTACCTAGGACGAGACTGTGTCTAAAGTAGAGGGAGCGCTCATGGTGCAGCGAGCGCGCCTGGCTGACGATGCTATTGTCTTCTGCTGCAACACCGGCCAGAACTGTCAGTCCTTGGCTGAACCGGCGCTTCTCTGAGGCATCCGTCAAGTTTCCTTTTGAAGGTTTCGATTTTCACTCCGATCTTGTTTCTCATCCCACTGAACAAAACGCTGATGAGGGTTTCCACATTTCTTCCGGGACACTAATGCATTTGCGTTTGGTGTCCTTGCAGTATATTTCCAGGTATTTCATTCTTCCAGAATATGAGGCTTATAAGTTGTTTTCTGGCCGTCTTTCTGTTGCCATACGTTCAGTACCATAAATCTTTCGCCTCTCTTGAAGACAGAGTTAGATGTAACCCTCTTGGTCATTCATGAGAGTTTGGTTGTTCCAATCCTCCAGCTCTTGCAAGGTGCTTCTGTGATCCTCTGTAGTTTATGTATCTTCACTTGTTTTCTCGGTGACCATAAAACGCTGCGTAATCCTTTCTTTTTCTGTATAGTAATACATTGAACCATTTCATCACCGCCTCCACCTCTGATGTACCACTCATTACTTGACTGCAAAGCATTATTTTATCGATGCGATCTTTGAATAAAACATAATTATTTATGATGACTCCTGAGTCTTATATGTTAGCTTCAGTTTCCACCTCCTTCACTGCTGGCTGTTTGTGTAGCGCGTCTCCATTACATTGTCAATCGTTCCATTACTCATTCCTTCAATTCATCTTCATTAGATTACATTATCTATCACATGCAGGTTTCTCTGCATATCCTTTCTGTCTTCAGATCCTATCATCTTACTGCCTCTGACGCCATCTACAAATCACCCGACTATGCTTTATTTTACTCTACTGTTTACATCTAATATTATTGTTCTAGAGTATTGTAGTTGATATTGGTACATCTGATACATCAGACATGGTTCCATTTGCTGCTACTTCTATTGTATGTCGACTTCTGATAACTCGGTATCTATAATGACAATCTCGTCATACTGATCAAACATTTTGTCATCCACCTGAACGTTTTATGCTGAGTGCTTCCTTATTTTGGCCCTTTAGAATCCTGCATAATGAATCGTTTTCATATCCTTTTCTGGCCTGTAAAGGTTTAGTCTCTTTTTGTTATTCTTTGTACTATGTATGAGAATAATACTTTTAGTTCTGTTCCAAGACATTTATCATGTTCCTTTCATTTGTTCTCTGTTCTTCTAGGAAGATACATCATTTCTTATCCCGTATTTCTTACATTTTCATCAGTTTCTTCTCTCCTTTCTTTGTTTATTGCTACCGTCATCTTCTTCTTCCATTTTCATCTATTCATCTATTATTTTCTGTCCCTTAGAATTATTTTCAGTCATCTTCTTTTCAGTCGACAGTAATTGTGTAACCATCTGGTTCAAACCTTCATAAAACATCGCTGCGTTGTCATTTATATCATTTTTTTAGGAACATCAACCCAATTTGTATTTGTAGTTAGTTCATCAATCTTGTTCCCTTCCATTTTGTCGAAATAAGAGTTTATGTTGCTCAGTCATATGACGTCTTGCGAACCTGTGCTATTTTCTTTTTCATCCTTTCCATATCATATGCTAGTTCTATTATATTATATTATGGTGGTCTCATAAGTGTGTTTTACTAGCCACAGTGTCTGAGGCTGGGGACGTGCCACTGGTCAAGAAAAGGTCAATCATGTTATTTTCTCCTGTTGGTTGACAGGTTGCTGTGATCAGGTTTAATGTCCACCACTGGAGATTACGAGCTCTGTTCACTTCTTCTCTTCCTCTACCGTTCTATTATTTATTGGACTGTGAGATAGTGGTGGTGGTGGGGGAGGAGTGGTGGATGAAAAGCTGGTGGTTGAAGGGAGAGGGGGGAAGGTGGAAAAGATGATGGGCGAAGAAGGTGGAAGATGAGAGATGGTGGATGAAACGATGGTGGGCGAGTAAGGTGATGGGTGAGGAAGGTGGTGGAAGATAGGTGATGGGTGAAGGGGTAGTGGGTGAGGGGGCAGGCTGGCGGATTGGCAGCACAGCTCAGCCCCTAATAGAACCAAAGTGGGGGGGAGACGTGGGTAGAGATCAGGGGGGAGTCACGTGCTCAAAGGGATTGCATTAGTAAAATCAAGGGGAGAGTGGGAGGAGAGGGGAGAGGGAGGAAAGGAGGAGGGAGAGGGAGACAGAAGGAGAGAAAAAGATAGAATATAGAGAGGGAGAAGGAGGGAAGTTAGAGGGTTACAGGGATGGAAGAGGCAAGAACAGGTGATGAGGTCTAAGAATATGAGGAGAAATGAGTCAGAATGAGGCGTGAGGACAAGCAGAAGACGAGAGAGGCACGGGCATCCGGCAGACGATAACACTTCAGGCGTTCGGTTTAGTAATTAAGAGATTATTGTTATTCAGCTCACAATGTAATTGATCATAATCAATCACACGAAATTATGGGAAATTACCATAACTTATCATCAGCAGCACAAGTCACAATATATTCAAATAAGTTATACATTCTACATATGTATATATACAAATATTTATATTTCTAATCAGGTCATTTAAATCCTGTTATTTATTGATATCATTATGTAACATCTACATATATTCTAGTCACTTCGATTCTTTATCAAGTTCAATCATTCCTTTAACAGCCCAGTCCTGAGGAGGCGTCCAGGTGTAATAATACCAACACCCAAATCTCTTCATTAGCTGCCTTATGATTAGCTGCCACACCTCGTAAACAAGTTAATAATCTCTCTCTCTCTCTCTCTCTCTCTCTCTCTCTCTCTCTCTCTCTCTC
>JAYMFT010000040.1:602660-616065 GCA_038088735.1 Panulirus argus | reverse complement strand
ATATATATATATATATATATATATATATATATATATATATATATATATATATATATATATATATATATATTCCATCGATTGGTATTCTATTTAGAAGAAGCTCCCTCCTTCTAAAAAAGGATTTCTGGTTAAATATACAACAGGAGGCAGTGTTGCCGTGCCCTGCACCTTGTACCGCGTCGTCAACAACACTGAATTGCAGAACATATATCAATAATCGGTAAAAAGAAATCTTTATCAGTTATGTTCTCAAATAGATTCCCAGTTTAATACCACAGGAGGAACCATGGTAAATCACTATGCGAGATGTTAATCATGTGATGTTTTCTCCCGTAACGAGTGACCCGGACAGTCTATACATATAACAGGTGATGTCGCATTGCATCTAGAGATCCTGCCAGACACTCCATTGACAGCGTGTGTTGCATGTGTGTACGTATAGAGTCAGGCCACGTCTAGCAACACTGCCGGTAAACATGCGAAGACCACTGCATCACTGTTGACTGTATGGGATAGATTATGTATCATATACATATTGGTCTGCATCACATGATATACACTGTAAATGCACCGGATATATAAGGCATCTAACCCGAAGCGCACTGTACGAGATTACAACATACGTGTCTAAACACAAGCAAAGATATCTTAGCATACGTTCAACATATACAACTAACATGAATGACAGAGTATGCATGAAATACACATAGAATTATACTTCTTATAGATCTAGTACAGTTATTCTATGTATTTTGACTATACAGAATAGGTTAGCCAGATCACGTACAGCACAGGATAACAAAAATCACATACAGTGCAGGATATGATGTAAATCTACATACCGAAACGTAACTCAAGCATGGAGAGGAGTCATGTACAACACCTTTTCCACTAAAGCGTAATCGATTTACAAGACAGACAACAGTAAGTGAGTACCATTTACAGGAACATATACGCAAGATATAGTAGCAACAACCAAGCACATCATAGCTTGTATTACAGCCTTATAACCCAACGACCATTAAAATGCCACACACTCATTAAATAGGCAACAAGAGCGTTTATGACAGTAGACGAAAGAAATGTCACAAGTTAACATAGCTTAAAGTGTAGTGAGATATATTATGAACATAACACAGTACAGGGACACCTCACCTGGTCCCAAGAAAATATTAACAAAGCACAAGAAAGCTATTAACAACTCATCGGGCAGCTAAAAGAAGCTCATCTAAATATAACACGAATGATAATGTCACGTGGTTCGTGTGACATGGTCAGGTCTACCCCAGAGGCTCTCTCTCTCTCTCTCTCTCTCTCTCTCTCTCTCTCTCTCTCTCTCTCTCTCTCTGTCACAACCGCGGCACATGTTGGAACAAAATACGTAATAACTTGAATTAATCACCTTCTATTAATCTAATCATCTCTCCGACTCCACGCAACATTACCATACAAATAAGATTCTGCTCTTGTGACGCCAAGATTATTCACATCTCTTTGTACACATTATCAATTTAACGTTAAGAAGTGTAAAGGGTGGACGCTAGCGGTTGGTTGGGTCGGTGATCACATCACCTCGTCGGGGAATCATCGTCCTTAATTACTCGTCCTCATTTACATCTTGGAAATTAGCCTTGTATATTATAAATTCGATTTGTAACTAGTCTACAAGTCGGCCGCGGTTCGAGTCCGCTGCTCCAGACTGAGTGGTTTGGTTCGGGACAATCAAGAGAGGGAGTGGGAGCGAGCGCGCGCGCGCGAGGCCGTCAGACAGGCGGCACAGAAGCCGCGCCACCGCTACACACGTCATTATGTTTCACGAGTTTCACAGTTTCAAGGATCGTTTCAGTAGGGATGAAGCGGGGCGGCGGGCGGCGGGAGGCCCTGGGAACGCTCACACGGGAGCCGTAGCCTCGGGAATAATGATAAGGTGGTTAGAAACCTGCATTATTTACGGGATTACAACTCAATTTCAGTTTTAATTCAAATATTTCAAACCCGGAATCTCGCACATCTCAATACAAATATAAATGCAAATACAAATGTAATTATAATTAACATGGCGCAAAGGGTGAGACATAAAACTCCTCTCCATCTGCCAAACACGGAATATAAGGAGACGTTTTTCGAGCAACAGTTATTGGAATACGAATCAATTTTGAAATGAGCGAGATGTTTTGTTGGGAGCGGAGGCGCGGGTTTCAGAAGTCTTGAGCTGTCTACGGTGAAATTACCGTATAATGCCGTCCACTGTACTGGCTAATAGGCAATGGCCACTGAAATAATATATGTGAATATTAATGCATTTGAGAGTCAGAGAAATGTGAAAATTAATGGGGGAGAATTTCCCCATCTTACAAAGGTGAATATAAATGCAAATTGGTGAGCATTACTGGAACCTTAGATGAAAAGGAATGGACAGGAAAAAGCCGTAGCATGAAAAGGAGTCAGTATTAAAAACGGGAACCATTACCCCGAGCAAAGGCAAACAAGATGAATATGTGGGACATTTTTAAGCCCTAGCAGATCGAAAACAGCGCAGCCGGGTATTTTGATCGCGGCCTCACTTTGATGCCCCGCGTCATTTGAATACGCTCCGATGTGCCATAGAGCCCAGAGCTGAGTGTCTGATGCCGCTCCCGCAGCTCCTAAGGCGACACCTATTGTACAGCACTATTTCTTGGGGCGATTTTTGACATTTGTGGTTGATTGAGGCGAAGATTAAAGGCGCGTCGGGGGCTGAGGGGTCGTATTATGGCTGACACTTGTAATGGACACGAAAATATGAAGCGAGCTGACGTGGGAATCAACAGGCTGGTGTATAGGGTGTGTTAGCGTGAGGTTGTATGTGTGTAGACATGTCCATGTATGTTTTTTGTGTGTGCGTGTGTATGTTTTATCTTACCTTTATAACTGCCTCGTAAAGTGGCAGGGTAATGATGACTCCTTTGGAGTAGGAAGTTCGTAAACGAGACTGTACTCCCAGTGATACAGCCTTGCCAAAGGTGATTTTCCAGTTGTGGTATAATTTCATGCAGCCGGAGTCCGGTAACACACACACACATACACACGAATATATAAATATATAAATATATATATATATATATATATATATATATATATATATATATATATACATATATATATATGTCTGTGTGTGTGTGTGTGTATGTGTATAAACTTCATTCAAACACACTCTTCTCCTTATTCATTTATTTATTGATTTTATCTAGTTGCTTATTTATCCATTCATTTACTCACGGTGTGTTTCTGTCATCGTGTGAGCCAGGCGTGTTGCCTGTGTGTGTGTGTGTGTGTGTATGTGTGTACGTGTGTGTGTGTGTGTGTGTGTGTATGTGTGTACACAGTCTGCGTAAAGCTGTGTACGCATACCATTATATACAGCTGAGTCGACATAAATAGCTGTATGTCTGTGTACGACCTGTGTTGTGGGAAGTCTGCCGGAGCAAGACTTATTTTCGTGCGAGTCCGGCTAGTGGCGTCCAGCGGTTCTGGTGGAGATGTTGACCTCACCGCAGCACCAGGCTCCCTTAACCTCGTTTATATATCAACAAAATGTGTTATTTTTCGTGCTCCTTGTTCCATGTAGTCCTTAGACTGAAATACGTTGTTGCCTTTCCCCATTCTCTACAACCACGACGGTTCATCATCTATCATAAGCTATACGAGCTATCCACGGTCTATATTTATTACAACTCTTATCTTTCGTCCCAATTATAAAAAAACGGGTGTTATTTTTCGTTCCCATCATTATCCCCACGTTGTATTCATCAACTCTCACCACACCAAGACGGCAGACCAGCGTCCTCTACCATAGTAGGGGAAGCAATGGTCGCTGATCTCTGACCTGAATTATTATAAGATACACATGCTGGAGGTATTTAATGATTAACGATTTTGAAACCAGGCAACCTGTACTTGATATAACGCATATAAGGTACAGTTTTGCTCTGTAGGTGTTTGTCTCTCGCTGACCTCAACAACAACAAGGACAGTTACACTTTCCGTCATAAAGTCATGGTATACCATACTTCACATGTCATACTGTAAGACTCAGGAGCTGAGGTCATCAGTTGTGGGGCGAGAGACATAAGCCATAGAGATGTGTCTGCAGATGTGGCTTCAACTTTCGGGATTTTGTGCGTGAAAAACATTCACTGACATTCTCTTGAGTGGCTGACGTGAGTATATCAGACGTGCACGAAAGCGACTGAAACTCAGACTCCGACCCTCAGCATCTTACATCAAGTTCCTGATCTCTGTCCACTCTGAATCTGACCTTTTCTCCTCCTTGGACCGCCAGTCAGCAGCCATTTATTCTCTCTACTTAGGGCCCTCGACCCCTGAATCTGACCTCTCTTGTCTTTCTTGACCCGTACCAATACCACCCCCCCCCCCACTCCCATCCACCTCCCACCCCCACAGAACGTGTAGAACCTAACACTGTGTTAACATTAAAGACCAAATTAGCTTGCTCATTATCTGTCCCTGGCTGGTCAATGGTCAGAAGTGCTGGAATGGAAACATCTAATTAGACGGAGGACACAGGATCACCTGTAAAACTCTGGCACTAATTAGTCTCGTCTCAGGTGAGACACGAGGTCCCAGATTACACACCCAATGCCCGGGATATACCAGCAAAATACCTCATTAAGTAGGGATTGTCTAATCAGCTATGCAAATCAGTCACGGATTAGAGGCATAGCTAATCAAATCGGTAATTAAGTTCCGGGTGACAGGGATGTGTTTATGAAATACGGTAGTTTCCAACATGGAATAGTGTCAACAATACGTAAAATACGATGGTAAATCAAAAACTATAAAAGTTGTATATGATAAAATAATCACTTTACAATGCACGTTAATTACAACAGATATGCAAAATACAAAGTCACAGAGAAAAAAAATCAAAATGATTACTGCACTATCTAATTAAACAAGAAACTTTGCAGCGGGACGCATTTAGCCATCGTCAGATGCGCAAGTTACGCATTTTTTCGTTGATAATCAAATGAAGGATTCTTTGTGCAGTAGTGTATCCCTGGACGACCGGGAAAAACGCTTACAAAGAAAGAATCGGCCTTTGAAGTTACTGGACGTCCAGCCGGTAATGAGAGGAATTTCCGGATATTTGAGAGAAGATGAGGTGACGGTTGATTACTCTCGTAATACAGCGATCTGACACTCATAAACAGCCTTCTCTTGGGTGTGTTCATACAATATTCAGGCCGGATCAAGAGATTCAGCTAGACCAGACAGTACACTGTTAAGCAACGGTGTACTTTTGAAGATGTAGTGAGGGATTTACTGCTATAAAGACGCACATACTCGAGGTAATGATTCCACTTAGGATTATCATAAGACTTGAGGTCTGACTAACGTTTATATTCAGTGAAACGTTACCCGTCACACATACATACACCAGTTAAGCTATATAATGAGGAGGCTGGTTCACTGATAACATAATGTTCATCTTCTATGGTATACTGAGGGATGGAATCACTAGATAAAGATATATCAACATTGATCAGAAATTTCTTGGTTCGGATGTGCGCAAATGTTCAACTTGTACTAAGCAAACTATCATCAGTGAGAGATATACTGTGTAGAATCATGTATTAAACTGTTGTTAAATACCAAAAGACTATGGGTGAAAGTACACTAAAAAATTCTGATACATAGGATTAGTTGGTCATTCATATTGCAATATGCCATACGTCAAAGAAATGCTGTTAGAAAAATGTCTGTAAATTTGATGTATAGGAAGTCCAATTACTAAAAGAATTATCATAACTTAAACAAGCCAAAAGGGTTGATATACGGGTTAGTATACGGGTTAAAATACGGGTTAATATACGGGTTAATATATGGGTTAATATACGAGTAAATATACAGCCACGTGCTCAGTACCATGGTATTCATAGGCACCATGCAAAAAACATATCCATGATTCCCTGAACCACAGAAATCCAGTAAGCCGTCCCAGGCTGGTGCGGGAGAGTTTCCCTTTCCCGAACGCTCTACAAAATTAGATTAACGTGTGGCCTCTGAAGGTATCATCGTTAATGTCCTGTTTTTTTCCGTATCACTTCTCACCGCGCTGGTAAAACTCGCCGTGTTAATCAAGTCTCAAATTCACTGTAGCGCTGGCCCCGTAAAGAGGATGGTAAAGATTGTTGGTACTTCACAGAGAGGGTCGTGCGATGCAACCGTTGCAAAGATGTTTTGGGAATGATTGTAGCTAAGTTGTGAAGGAAGAATAAAGTTGATTATACTGCCCGTGTTGCGTGTGCCCCTTCTCTGCACACTCTCTATTGTGGGGGTCAGAGGGGGGGTTGCTGGCCTCTGTACACTGTTGTGTGGGGGAGGCGCTCCTCTGTACTACTATGCAGTGTACACTCTGTACACTGGGCTTCGGAAGACTCTTTAATGCTTTCAAGTTATCTACCTTTTTGTTCTTTTGTGGTTAATCAGCTGACGTATCGAGATCTTTAAGAAGAACACATGAAGTAATATTCCTGTTATTTTCTTAGTACACAACAGTCTTATGATAAGACTAATACATAGTATCATTAGACACTACGCGAACCCTTTCTTCCGGAAGCGATTCCTTCTCCACAGAATAAAGGCATTTTGTCACAGGACTAAACCACTCCCAGAACCCAGTGATGCTGTTCAGAGAACAGTTCCGGTAATGCTTATCAGCGAGCAGTTCTCCATCCAAAGTCTCTACATCGCAATACTATGGAAGAAAGTCTTTCTAATTCATGTCAAAACTCCGAAAAAAAAAAGATCCCCTTTTGAACAGAGAGTACCGATTACTCCTACTGCCCTGTACTGAAGATTGGTTCCCAACATTCTGAATGGCCTCACAGAAGGCATCCAACAGACACTAAGCATCATAATAATTAATAAATCGCGAGGTAAACATTGTTCCAGTGTGGCAGTGTCCCAGGAGCGTAATCTTTCACGTTGTGACAATTATGAAATATTTGTCCTGAAGTGATGGTGACGTAGTGTCATTCATTCCTGTGTATGTGTTGTCTCATTATTCATTACGACAGTTATTCATGTGAATGATTCAACAAACGCCGTTATTGCATTTCTGTCTTTTTCCACATTTTAATGTCAGTTTGAATTCATATTTTCTATTCCTTCATTAAGTCATATATCCAGGGTTTTGTTTGATCTGTCGGATTTTTACAGTTTTTGTTTATACTTCATCTAGTCACTCTTATTTTTACGTTTTTTCTTGTCTATACCATTTATTCAGCTTATATATTCTTATTCAATGTTTAGCTTCTTTATCTAACTTTTCACAATTATTTTCCAAATGTTGGTGGTTCATGGAGGTCTATTCCTGCTATGAATGTTCAGCTTAAGAAGAAACTAATTTTTTGGTCCTTAAAGTAAGCACTTTGAGTGGGAGTTAGTTCCTGCCAGTGCAAGAAGTCAGCTCCTTGAATGGATAACTCACTGAATGCACTGGCTTGACGTGTAGCGCCTTCAGAAGGAGATTATCCCACAGATCATATTGGTTTGATGCCTCCGATTACATTGTTAACACTGTCAATACTAATCTAACTTTTTCTGTGACGAAAAAGTCCTTTTGGTTCTCAACCAAGCCCTTGAGTGCCAGAGGCTCAATAGACTCACGTAACATACAATGCTCTCGCCCCTGAGGAGAACCATGAACGTAGAGATAACATTCTGTTGACTCCCTTAAGGACAATAGTTTACCCCATCAAGTTCATTGACTTAACCCCTTGAGAACCGTGAGACACAGGAGATTAGCTCACCTCCAACAACTTAACGGCGTAGTTCACTAACTTAACCCTTTGACTAGGGTAACTTGGTTCCTTATATCCAATGGTTTATAGTGTGGAGCTCTGTACCTTATCCTGCATCCTTCTGCATACACACACACACACTCGGGCTTCCGTGCTGCAGCAGTTAGCGTTACTGAACGTCATGCATGCAAGGGCTGCTTGGGATCAAACCCGTTTAGGTTCGAATCTGGTCGCGGCTGGTCGGTAGAATGGGTACCTGGCATAGGGTGAGGTAAGTGTGTGTGCCTATATACATAGGAGTAAAGACATGCACTTACATGCAAGGGTAAGAAGACGGGGCAAGACGAGTGTAAGAACGCTCTCCCCGTAACACGCAAATAGTAATCAAACACACACACACACACACAGTGGACTGTAGGAGCAGATCATTAGTGTTTGTGGTGGAGCAGCAACTTTACCCGAGCCCCAGAGGTCCGTGGGTCCAGGGGGACTCCCCCTCCTCGCCACCCATTCTAATGGAACCTTATTTGGGACGGTGACTCTCGTGGGGACCTTTCCTCCTGTACCCACTGTTGTCTGAAGGAGCCTTGTTTACATCCTCCCTCTACAGGGGAGTCGGGCTTGAGACCAGAGATATCAGGAAACGCCTTTGGAGACCGTCACTCGGGTGAACCCTTCCCTTCAGCCCTGAGCCTCTCTCATTCTCGTGTTTGGAGCCGACCTTCCACACGTGACCCTTGTTCCCGGCTGCCACCCTCGGCAGAGCCTTGAGTGGTGCACACTTCCCCTGCTCAGCCTTGTTTATCGCACACCTCCCTTTCAGAATTCGCCTGAGCGCACACCTCCAAAGCAGAGCCTTGTGTGGGCGCACAACTCCCCTGCGGAGGAGCTTAAGCCCCGGTTGGTTCATTTAGCGACACTTGGTAAATATATATAATGGGTCCAGCTGTCTGGAAAACTGGCCTGCTGGCGGGGTAAAACTCGGAACTACACCTGCAACAGGCTAATTGATTCTGGTGTGTGTGTGTGTGCGTGTGTTTTCGTGATGGAAAATGGGATGTGACTGAGATGTGGCACTGGGCGGAACTGGACCTGGGCACAGGGTGGAGCAGGGAGGGAGCTACTGGGCGGGGCTGTGGAAGGTAGTTGGGGCGCGTACACAACAGTCACTCTAAACGTCATTTTCCAAATTCTACCAGAGGTTATTATACAGAAATTAAGAATCATACACTGACTCAGTATCATACGTTCAGTATCGTATATAGACCCAGTATCATCCTCTCATCATCATATTCAGATTCGGTATCATACAGACTCAGTATTATACAATATTCAGTATCATACAGACACAGCATCATATACTCTGTATAATAGCCTTAGTATTATGTATAGCTCATTATCATACACAGACTATCATTGGCAAAGTCAGCATCACAGAGATTATATCATACAAGCTCGGTATCATACATTACCTATCAACCATACACATTCAGTATCATAGATACAGTCAGTTCCAAACATAGTATCATACGAGGAGTCAGCGTCATACAATACTCAGTATGCTACAATTAGTATCATACGCAGAAGTATAACACACAGATCCAGTATCATAAACATAGCATATCATACACATATTATCATAAAGACAACATGATACAGAGACTGAGTATGATGCACAATATACATAATACAGGGGGCAAGAAGATGCTGGCCCAGTAATTACTTAACCATCAGGTAATGAAGTAATCAGGAACCTCCTCCTCCTCCTCCTCCCACCGTGACACTGTATCAAGCCAATCTCGACCCTCCAGCTGGGGGGAGGGGGGGGTACTGGCCCCACCAAGGGAGGGGGGACCGACCCCAGCCACCCTGTAAAGCTGTCATTTTTCACTTTAGCCACAATTACAGCAGAGCCAATTAGAGTATATATTAAACAAATCCCTTGTGGAAGAAGCTCCTCTGAAGAAAGAAAAAGAATATATATATATATATATATATATATATATATATATATATACATACATATATATACACATGAAGAAGAGAATAGCAGGGAAGGCCCGTGGCCTTAATTACCACGATCTTGCCTGGCTGAGTAGTATTTTGCCCCTTCTAATTACTGTTTGTTAATATATGCACCAGCATGTAGCCGGTGAGGGGGTTGTACCTGGCCCTCACCGCTGCCAGACGACCCCAGCCTCCACCACAACACCTCCAGTACTACAACATCACCATCACCACAACGCCTCCACCGCAACATCTCCATTACTACAGCATCACCAACACTACAACACCTCCACCAACACCACAGCCATGACAACACCTTCATCACAACAGCACTTACAATACCACAAAAGCTTCTCCCCAACAACACTTACCCAACACACCACAACAACTCTACTCTTCCTGCCATCTTTATCTTTTCATTAGACGACTTCACTGGGCCTTACTGGACCTCACTGGATCTTGCTGAACCTTGCTGGATGTCAAGATAGACAAAGTAGATTATTTCAATTGATGGTGTCCCAGTGTTCAGTCAACTATGACGCCAACACCATCATCACCGTCACACCAAGACTCAGGCAGTACAGGAAGACTTGGTGCCCCCCCCCCAGTGAGGCACGGAGGTCATCCTGGCCCGAGGATGGCCACGCCAACCTGGCCACTGTGGACAAAGGATGACCACACCAACCTGGCCACGCTGACCAGATTCATCATTACACACTGTTTAATTTTGACCCTAGTGAGAGGAGAGTTGTGGAGCCCTCTCGTGTCTCGGGTCGTAACAAGAGCAGGGGATGTGTGCTCCTCTCACCTCCTCCTACTCTTTCCTCCTCCTCCTCCTCCTCCTCCTCCTCCTCCTGCAGCTGGTATAAGACTTTTCGTCCGGTGGGCAGCGGCGGAACTGTCAGCAGGAGAACCTCCATCAATGGTAATATCTGCCGATTAATACGTCCAAGTGAGGAATGGTCCGCGGGTCCCTTTATTATATCGTGGTACTTCCTGGGACGCTCTCTCTCTCTCTCTCTCTCTCTCTCTCTCTCTCTCTCTCTCCAGGAGCTGCAGGTTAAGGAGCCCCCCAAGCCAGGGCGTGGCAGGTCGGCCTATCTCTGCTGCCTGCAGTAGTACTCCCACTAATTAGCTACAGAACCAACATTTTAAATTCTAATGTTATAATGCGTGTGATGGGCGGCAGGGCGGGCGGTGGGGGGCGGCGGGGCCAGGAGCCTTGACTTATGGATGTGTGAGGTTGTGGTCCTGGGGCCAGAGAGGCGTCCTGCACCCCGGGGTGACCTCTGAAGTGGCAGGGGAGGCACAGCGGGAGGTGGAAAGCAGACTCGCAGGGGAAGCAGAATAGGAAAGGAGAGTGGGGAAGGGAAAGAAAGAAGAGGTGAGACGGGACATAGAAGAGAGGAGAAATAAGGAAAGGGAGGTGTAGGGAAAGCAAAGGTGAGAGAGGTGAGGGCGAGGGAGGGGGAGAGGAAAAGAGAGGAAGACGAGGTAAAGTTAGGGAGAGAAAAGTAAAGAGGAGATGGAGAGGAAAGAGAAGGAGACGGAGGACATAGGAAAGGAGGTGGAAGGCCTAGGGAAGGAGATGGAGGGCATAGGGAAGGAAAAATGCTAGATTGAGCGGATGTGAAGAAAATGGGAGGAGGGGAAAGAAAGGGGAAACAGCCCACGATGTTTCTCCTCATGGCCAGTGACCACCCCGCAATGCACAACACCTTCACCCATAACCCCTGTAAGACAACCATAGCCACCAACCCTCATACGACCCTCGAGCACGGCAGTACGACCCTTGACCCTTTAGGCATGATGGCATGGCGTCCCTTAACAGTTGGGTGAAGAGTGACCATCATGATACCGAAGGATCCTTCCATCTTGCTGTGGAAGATAGCAATATAAACGCATCAAACGTGACAAGATGTACGCACAGCGTTATTACTAATATTCTAGCTAAAATCTGGCTTCCCACACTGTTAATATACATGTCATTAATATTACCATAACAAAGTTAATGCAGACTTACAACATTAATGTTAATATTCTCTCTAATGAGGTGGATAATTGTATTATATATATAATCAAGGTTAGATAGGGTTATTACGTTTAATATTATTATGTGACTTGTCTCTAATGAATCTGTTGCTGGGAAAGAGACGGGTAATTCTTGGCCCGTATGAGTCATACCTTCCTATGTGGAGGCAACAGGCCAGGGCTGGAGCTGGGAGTGTGGCTGGGGCTGTGTGTACTCATACGGATATCTACGTATGTATGTACTGATGTATATTCAAGGTGTTACCGGACTCCGCCTGCCTGAGGTAACTTCCAAACTTGCTTAATGTCCCTGTCTTGTTAGAAACATTTAAATATTAGTGTAGTTCTCAGCAATAATAATATTGTCAGGGAAAGTCTTATCAGAAATTCTGTAACTGCTTAAGCGGGCTGTGTGTATGATAGCCCCTGTAAAGACTGTGATCAGATTTACAATGGTCAGACTGGTAAGGTTCATAGTGTTGGGGTTAAACAACATAAAGATGTGTTATGTATGGTCAAGAATCTAACGCAATAGTTCCTGTTTCCTTATGGTTTTACGTCCATATACATATATTCTTATATTCCAGATGAATGTGATTCATGCTTAATGCTAATAATAGTATCAGTTGTCGTACCTGTGAAAATCTAAACTCCTGTAAAAAATCATCCAAGGTAACTTACATGGCAATAGTCGGTAACAACAGCATGGCAATAGTCGGCAACATCTGTTGCAGAAAAATCGCAAAGCATTTGTTGACTCTTTTGAGGTAGGAAGTAACACCAATTCAAAGGGATGGATTTTGTGTATCATTCATTATTTCTGATGAGAGAAATTATTTGCTTCGCTCTCGTCTGAGCAGTCGACCACGCCTCAGGCAAGTTATTTTCAGCCATCATTATACTTAAAACCTTTCTTTAAGTTCAAAGATTTTATACTTTAGATAATCACAGTTGCCTGTAGTTCACAAGTATGAATGTAATCATGTTAATGCTCTGCATATTGATAAGTTGGGTACGCCTAAGGACAGTAGTTCTCTGTTCGAACACATCCGCGAATCACCGAACTGCTTTGTCAGACACCCTTAACTATCACTCGAGGGGATCCGGCAAGTTTGACGTCCTCGCCCTCGAGTTTATTCAGTTGCTGCCCGCACTTGCACCTGTGAACACTCGAGTCACTCTCCGAGTAAGAGGATGAGCCTAGTCAGGATTACCTTGGTGCTGTGAATTGCGAGATCTCTTTCCGTCTGCTATGATTCCCTGTAGGTATATAAGTACATACGTACGGCTCCCCCTCCCATTATTGTGGCTTATTGTGGCAAATGTGTATCTAATACCGGTGCGGACACACAGGCTTCTTTCATTTTCTCCAAGTTCCACATGCATATTTTTGCTCTAACCGGGTATGAATTATGTAAAACATATCAAAATCAATTTTGGATTCAAGAATCAGTGTGTTTAAGAATGACTTGGTTTGTGGTCTTTCGCATATATATGAATTTATATATATATATATATATATATATATATATATATATATATATATATATATATATATT
>JAYMFT010000040.1:590008-602560 GCA_038088735.1 Panulirus argus | reverse complement strand
ACCAGGATTCGAACCTATGCGCTCGACCCTGGGCGGCCCGTGAATGCGTCACGGTCAGGAACGCTAACTACTACACCACGACCTGTGGGTCGGTCCCAGATAACTAATGCAGAGCACATGTTGAAGAGGTGCGCAGAGAGGTTGGTGAAGGTCGGGCAGCCAGGTATTGTGGTACGTGGTGTGTAATGGCAGTGCGGGCAGAGTAGGTTACGAGATGTCGAAGCTCGTGCCGGCATTAACTGAGAAGTGGGTTGGTGGGTGGTGGCAAAGGGAGTCTAGCTATAGGGATTTTGACTATACAGTATATGCTCAGGATTCACTTGGTTTAGAGCTGTTGTATGGACTGGGTTAAAAGGTGACTGAAGATGTATGAGGATGTATGAAGAGTGTTATGCGGTGAGACTGGGTTCAGCAGGGAAGGAATGGAATGTCACTCGTCTGTGGCTATGAACTAGGGTACCTATTTTTCGTCCTTCGGTGATCTTGCACAGGGATGATTTTGGATTCAGCGTGTACGTGGTAGAGAGTTGGTGGGTTTGGTGTTTTGTTATCATGCGCAGTGCTCTGTATTGAGTTTACAATAGTATTGAGGGTCTCTGGGGGTCCAACTAGGACTAACATAATGCATTGTGGTTAGGATACATCATGTATGTGTTATGTTTACTGATTTTCTTTATTCTGTACTAATAAGGTGTTTCTTAATGCATTCAGTGGCTAAATTTTGCAAGTGTCGTTAATGTTAATGTTTTCTGTGTTGTGTAGATGCCATGCGTGTGTCGCATGGGATGCTCGCATAAGCTGAGTATGTACCGGATGGTTGCGGTGATTGGAAATTTTGCTATAAGGGTGTACGTTGAGGTCGTGTCTGCCTGGCGTGAGACACTTAATGGGTGATGCTGTCATGTGGCTATGTGTGAGGCATTGTTCTACGGTACGGAAGTGCTGCTGAAGTGTGTCTGTGGCCCCTGGGATACTTATGCACTGGAAAGCTATGGGTAATCTTCCACATATGGAAGTATAGAATCAGGGGGTCTGGGGAAGGGAGGTCGTTGGGGTTGCGGGGGAATACCTTTTATTGGTGGTTCCGACATAGCCGTTTCGACGAAGAGCACCTTCGTTAATACCGTAGGTGCAAACGTCTTCCAGTCTCTTTTTTCGAAGAGATGGTGGACGAAGGCTGAGGCACAAATTCCCCGTTACCAAAGAAGGACAAATTTCTTTCTTTTTTCTCTATGAAGTGTGAAAAAAAATCTACGTTTCCAATCATAACACGTGGGAAACCTATCATATGTCATGAGTTACAAAACATGCGTGCCACGGGCGCTGCCAACCTACACACAAGTGTCATTCAAACTAAGATCACGGCGCCGATGATTCCACGGTGCACCACGATCAGTCGAATCACAACACTGCACGCGATCATCAGTCAAGCCTCTCTACTATGCGCTATCATCAGTAAAGCCAATCCACCTTGTCCTTTCCCGTTCTGCAAAACACCACTTTGCACTTTACCCTTCCCATCCCGTCCTGCTCCTCACCATCGTATCCTATACTTCCTATCCCATCCTGCTCCTCACCATCTTATCCTCCCTTTCCCATCCCGTCATACTCACCAGCTTCTACCCATGACAGGCTGCCTAGCAGCCAGGATACCTGCGAGTTCTCACAAGTCCTGCCCAAACAAGGATAAGTTAGGCCAGGCCAGGTTGAACGAGATCATCCTGGGCCAAGCCAAGCCAGGTCATAGTAAGGCAGGCCAAGGCGAGCCAGGTGATGGTCGGCCTGGCCAAGCAAACCAGACCATGTTAGTCCAGGCCAAGCCAGGTCATGGTAGGCCAGGCCATCAGCCGTGTTGTCCGAATCCGGAGCTTACATAAACCCTCCCCCTTAAAGAGAGAGAGAGAGAGAGAGAGAGAGAGAGAGAGAGAGAGAGAGAGAGATAACTTTGCACAGGTCGTCAAGCGGTCTGGGAGCCAGCCACTATTATTTTATACCTCATTGGGCAGGCGTTACTCTCACTTTGCTATGATTATCTGTAATCCCCGTGGACCAATTTGCTTCCCCAAGATCTTATTTGTCTTTCTTTTTCAAGCTTTCTATTTGTCCTTGCAACAAGATAAATTTTTTCTGGAGGGATTTTTAATTGCAAATGATGAGATGCTGCCAGTCAGGATGTAAGATGCTACTTTATATGGCGTAGTTCCATCTCACTTTAGTAATTATTTCTGCCTTGAGACTCCATCTCTGCAGATGTTTATGCAACCTTGTGTCAAATTTGTTCCCTCGAGTGAACCCATATTTATTCTCATACCTATCTCGCCTTCAAATGTATCATATATGTGTAGTGGTGGTATTAAAAATTTCCAAAACTAGTTCCATAGCACGCAACAGATGGCAGTACAGCTTTGTGCATGCTATAACGGTTAGGCGTAACTGTCATCAATCAGTCTGCCGAGTGGAGTCATTCTGTGAACATCGTATGTTGTTCTATCGGAGTTTTTTGACCACATGTACACGCACATTTGCGATTTCATCATAGACAGCAAACTAGAGCAGAGAACAAACATCAAATTCTGCGTCAGACTCGGTAAGTCTACAACCGAGACCTTTGACATGATTCATCATGAGTATGGCAATGAAGGATCTTGAGCGGTCGGGGCCTGAACATGCAGAAGGGTGAAGGGCGTGCACGGAATAGTGAAATGGAGCGATGTGGTATAATGGGGTCGACGTGCTTTCAATGGACTGAACCAGGGCATTTGAAACGCCTGGGGTAAACCATGGAAAAGTCTGTGGAGCCTGGATGTGGATAGCGAGCAGTGGTTTCGGTACATTACACATGACAGCTAAAGACTGAGGGTGAGCGAATGTGACATTTTTTCGTCTGTTTCGTGGTGCTACCTCGATGACGCAGGGAGGTGGCGATGCTATTTCCTGTGGGGCGGGGTGGCGTCAGAAATGGATGGAGGCGAGCAAGCATGAATATGTACATGCTTATATGGGTATATGCAAGTGTATGTATATTTATGTATACATGTGTATGTTGTTAAGTATACGTATGTATTGTGCATACATGTGCATGTATGTATATGTGTGTGTATGTGAGTGAATGGGTCTTTCTTCGTCTGTTTCCTGGCGTTACCTCGCTAACGAGGGAAACAACGATCCAGTTTAATAATTAATATATATATATATATATATATATATATATATATATATATATATATATATATATATAGATATATATATAAATATATATATTACAAGCTAACAACCAAATCAATTATAGTCAAACATACAGATCCAGTATAGTTAACATAATACAACAAACTCATTTAACCTAACCTAACCTAACCTAACCTAACTCGAGAATATGTTTCCCCGGGCCAGGGGTTACGAGAACTACTTCCTTCCTATAGTTTCAAAGTAAGAGTGCTCCTCATTTATAATTCTTAACGTATTATGTTTCGTAACTTACTTCCTGTAAGAGTAATATTAATCACTTCTGATGAAAATTATTCAAATTTGTTTCCCACTGTTCATTCGTTTTTTTTTTTTTTATATATATTCTTGCTAATGGACGCTGTTGAGAAGTTCGAGGTAAAATCAGCTATGTACTTAAGTCTTTTGTACCCAGTTGAGGTAGAAGGAGGTGGACCTCAGACTCTGCTTCGAAACCTCTGTAGGATTACCTGATTAGATGACTGAAAGAAGCTGCAAAATTTCTCTGTATATCTCTGGATGACAATTGTCTGTTTAACTTCTTGAAAAACTAGGCTGAGTGTACCACAGAAAAAGCATGTTATATATTATAGGATGTGGCTATCACGGAGTGAAAGTACCCTAGTTTATATAACGTTAATGCACTTCAGGGTGCGAGCGCCATAGGATGCCTGTACCATAGGGTGTTTATTACATAGGGTAAGTGTGCCTAAGATACTGGTGTACCATCCCCTCTCCCTGTTTCAGCCATACCTCCTCCTCGCATAGATCCCTCGTCCTATAGTCTCCCTCACTCTCCTAGTCCATGTGATCCTCGTACCTCACTCTCCTATGTCTCACCTCCAGCCTCTGGGATGAGGAACTGCTGTACATTATCATTTCTCCTCGTAACATGTATCCTTGTCCGAGACTCCCCCCCCCCCCAACCCTCCCTGCTAAGAAACGGTGTTTTCTTACTCCATCTGACGCTCAGGATTCTCACCATTCCTGCGTTGGAGAGATTTTTATGATAATTGTTTTCATGATTTTCTTACTATAGACCGAGAACATTACATTAATTGGTGAGAACTGACATTATTGATGACAAGTGTCGGAACGTAGAAATGTACGATGGAAAATGGCAGTGGGGTGAGGGATGCACGGACGGATTCCTAATGGTTGTATTTGACAGGTTTTTTTATCAGATGCTAAGTGGCATGACCAGCCAGAGCCCAGAACCGATGTGCGAATTTAGGAACTTTATCACGTATGTTCTCATGAATGAAACCGAATTATTTCATGAACAACTTAACTAATTTGAATCATCAAATGTAATTTTTTGTACTACTGACCAAACTTGTGTCAGAGTTGAAATATGAATCTATCTTTGAAATGAGGGGAAAACTTGGAATCATTGAGGAGTATGTGAACGGTTTAATTAGACTGGGGAAAATCGAATTATCCCGCCCCATGTAATTCCGCATTAGTCTGTTTAATCTTATAGCATCTGATTTCATTTGCAGTTGTACTTCCACACCTCTTCTAACTTCATGATTCCATCTTTCTTATTCTAATATATCCTGTCTTATATGACTTCTATATTCTATCGTGTCTTACTTGTCTCTCATCATCCTGTTTCATTTTGTTTTGCTACACATGAGCCACTGGTAGTTTTGCCTCGTCCTCCCGTGAGGTCATCATGTAATGGAACTTCATTTACATTTATCACACCTGTTGGTCAGACAGCCCACAGATCAGACAACAACAAGATAAACTCGAATGTACAATCTCTTCGGTCGTCACATAAAAGGACCTCCGCTGACCCTAACAACCTGTTTGGCCATTAAAGGGAAAAAAAGGCTCAAGCCGGCTAATGTCCACTTGGTACGCGTCCCTCTGAAAATAGAAATAAAGAGATAATTTCTGCTTCAAATGTTAGGAATAACCTGCAATTTTTGGTATTTTTCTCAGGAAAATAGATTTCCTTGTACACCTCAGTATAAGGACTGTGTTCCCTGTGATGGTGACTTTTCACTTGAGGTGTTACCTGAAGCAGTAAGTCCAGATTTATTTGCTTCCTGATTATAGATAACGATAGTCAGAGCAAAACTGTAAGCTTAAAGTGAGGCCATTAATTCCTTTAAGAAATGCTACCTAAGATAATATCCCAGAATTTTTAAAAGGAAAGATTTTTCACTCGTTAGAATTTCCGTGGGAGAAAGTAAGATTCATGACAGCCATGATAAACACTTGTAGTGTTGTAACCTAACCAGAGGTATATTCAGCATTCGTGTGTTGGGTTCAGCTGACGTTTTCCTGTGTTGTAGCCAAGCTAAAGGCACGTTGAATACAGCTGTGATATCATACCTATTCAAGACCACATATATATCATGCTTTCTAATGATCTTGACCGAATGATGACTGTAATAAGCACTTTCATTGTTATCTACTGACCAAGCCAGGGCCACCATGTTCAGCCCTTACCATCCTAGTCTGACCTGACCAAAGCCATGGTAAACTCTTGACGCTCTGGTGTGACCTGCCCACATCCATGTTAAACCACTACCGTTACAGCGTGACCTGACGAAATCTTTATTACCAGATGACTTGTGTTGTGTAACGAAGCTTGGCAAACAGAAAGCATCTAGTGTAGGGGGACTGGCCTCCCAACTGCTCTAATTGGACTTGTAAAAGTTATACAGTACCAGCTGTGGGGGATGCCACACTGACCCTTGTGGCAGGATGTCACAGAGGCCACTAACACCAATCATAAACCAAAGAAAGCTAATTCAGGGAGTGTTTTGTAACTGTGGCTCCAGACCGTCGTAAAGATTTAGAGGAACGAGTTAACACGGCAGGAAAACAAACTGTGTGAGTGGTGATGATGATGATGATGATGATGATGTTGGTGATGGTGATGGAGATGATGGTGGTGATGATTATGGTGTTTGGTGGTATAAGTGGTGGGAGAGGTTGTGGTTCGTGGGATTAGTGACGGTGGGACTGCTGATGGTGATAGTGGTGGTGAGGATGGCGTTGTTTGTGGATGATGGAAGTGGTTGTGTTGGAGGCGGGTGGTGAGATGGGTTTGCTGTCAGTAACACCTCCAATGACCCTCCATCAGCCGGCTTCACCGGCAAGAGTGATGTACTGCCGGAGCTTCATGTACTTCGGAAGACATCAACTTATCTTGGAAGGGGAAGCTGTGGCCGGGGGTGCGCCAGGCACGCTGGCTTACTAGGTTCCCTGCTCTTGGAAGTTAAACCAGGGGTCCGGCAGGGACGCTAGCTTTACTAGCTACCCTGCCTGGGAAGCTGTGACAGGGGTCCGACAGGGGTGCTGGCTTCAATAAGTCCCTTGCTCTGCTTCCCTGGGTACTGCCCACACGGACCTTGCAAGTGACGAAACAATCAGAAAATGCTAATGTCGACCGATACAAGATAAACCACACGTTCTCTGAGCCAGCCAGCTAGCCAGACCTGCTCCCCAGCATCGCTGGATTTTGCTCAGAAACCTAATTAATAGTTAATTAACTCTCTAGGCGAATTATCAGATGCAAATTGTAATATATCCCCGAAAATAGACATATCTGATCAGAACTCCCGCGGTAGAAATAGATTAGCGGGTGTAGGGGCGCCTGGGTGGGGGGCAGGACCCGCGGCAAAACTTGAAGCATTATGAACAGCGACGCAGGTTATGGACAAAAGCCCCGAGCAGCGGTCAAGGTGCTGGCTCTGGTTTAGCATTAATGACTTGTTTTATGTGCGCAAATTACATGCTAATCTCGGCCCCTCTATAAGTCCTGCGCCCAGCCAACTGCACGTCTGACACAGAGTCGCTAGAGCGGACACTCCATACACCGACCACTGCCCGTCTTCTGACACACCGCCACACTTGCACAGAAAAATAACTCCTGAATTTGTGTTTCCATTTCGATCCTTGTGTTGATTTTCTGGGGTCGTGATGCGAGGCTGAGATAAAACATATTGGTCGGCTAGTGTTTCAGGCTGAGGTGCCCAGGGCTGGCAGGTCCCAAAGGGTCACCTCATGTTCACAAGTCCTCCTCACGACCTCTCACTCCCAGGTTCTCTTCATATACCCTCGCAGGTCCTCCTTACCCCCTTTAACCGCAAGGTTCTCTTTGCACATGTTCACAGGTCCTTCTCATGCCTCCTCACACAGAGGTCCTCCTGACACCCCTTCACTCACGGGTCTCCCCCTCACACACAGGTCCTCCTCATGCCCCGTAATACGCAGGTCCCTCTCACGACCTTTCACTCCCAGGTTCTCCTCACACGCACTCACAGGTCCTCCTCGCGCTATCTCAGACGCAGGTCCCCCTCCTCCTCCTCCCCATAAACAGGTTCCCCTAACTCTTCTCAAGATGTCAGCAAGAGTATAAACAAGACACAGGTGTTGTAATGAGAGTGAGTGTAATCTTGAAGTCGCACTTGAAACACGAGAGCGCATAAGCTGAGTGCATCAGCTCGTGGTGAATGTGTCCTCTCTGGAATGTTGCAATCGATTTTGAGAGTCCTAAAAGTGTTTGATAAAACCTTACCGTAAAATCTAGACTCATAGTACGCACTGTTGACAGTTGTTGGCCCTCGGGAGGTCAGGTCATGTACAGCAACAGCTGTTAACTAGAGAGTAAGGAATTGCTAGAGAGTTCCCAGGTGTTATCTAGACACATGGTGGGTGTTAGCTAGTTAGTAAAGGTTGTTGGCTAGGCAGTTGACAGGTATTAACTAGACAAATATGAAGCAGAAGCCTCCGTAAAAAGTACTGAAGAGAAAGGTGACAAATGCTAAACAGGTGTCTAATGGAAGCCAAGGTCACAGATGTTGTGAAGACAGACGACCAACATTGAGGAGTTCAGTAAACAGGTGTTAAATGGACGCCCGTGATGATATTTGGGGACGTTTACTCCGACAGGTGTTCTACCCCCTCCCATTGTCCCTTTCTGATCTCCCAGAGCTGTTGGATCTTAGCAGGTGTTGAGAAATTTACATACCCCGACTCACTGCACGTCTCTCTCTCTCTCTCTCTCCTCCGCTTTTCTTCCCTTCCGTTATCCTACTCTCTCTTCCTGCTAAATTTCATCTTGCTTTCTCATCCTCGTTCCCACTTGCAGTACTCTTCCCCTCCCTCCGCCCATACCCACCCTCACCCACACTCAGCTGGATGCTGAACCCCATCCCCTACCAGCTGAATCCTCAGTCCCCACCAGCTAATCCTAGTCCCCACCAGGAGAACCCCAGCCCCCACCAGGAGAACCCCAGTCCCCACCAGTTGAAACCCAGCCCCCTGCCTCTCGCCCCGCCCCACTGTGAGAGAATGAACCTAAACCCCGCCCCTTGGGAGGCGCTGATGGACTCCTCTCCCGCAGGTGGTGTTCACTTCAGTACTTCTCCCTCCTGTTACGTTTAAACCCTTGTGACGCCTCTTGCTTCTAAACCACTCACTTACTTTTCTTGCCTTTTGAACATATTACTGATTCTAATTTTTCCTTGTTACTTTTAGAACCTCTGCTTACACTTTACTATTTCGGAACCTTTCATATACGATCTTTTGAGCCAACTAAGAGGCCCTCTGCTACCTTCTGAACCTTCCACTGTAATCTTTCCTCGTTTGTTTGGTTAACACCTCCATCTTGCGGTTACTGGCGAGGCTTTTATTACTTGCTTCCTCCTTCTACAAGACCTGGAGTGTATTTCACGCCGCCTGTGTCCAGTCTCTGAACGCTCCTCCGTTCACTTTTACAAGACACTGAACATCCCTTCCCCGCCCTGCTCTTGTCTCCCATCATATTAGGTTCCTCCCTCGGCAGATTCCGGATGCCCCTTTTGGCCGCCTCTTACAGTTTCAAGTGCAATGCTCACCTTTCAGACCCCTGAACTCTCTCAACGTAAAAAGCCTCCTTAGTGCCCCCTTTCCTTTTACCTAGGCCTCCCTCTGGCCTCGCTTCTTCGTTCCTTAAACCTCTTCCCGACCCTCTGCAACCGTTGCTTCTACACAGGCGCCCTACTGACCCGCAGCCCTTCCGTGAGGAGTTGCGCTGCCCCCCCCCCCCTGTTGGGTAGCCTCTCGTGACCCCCTACTTAACACCTTATCAGGGATGATCGCTTTACAGTACACCTGAGGAGGGATACAACTTGACCTTCCTCACTCCTTGACTCTCTCTCTCTCTCTCTCTCTCTCTCCCCCTCCCTATACGCGCTAGCCCCGACATCACAACATAATCCCGACGCAGGTACTCTCTTCCGGTTTCCCTTCGACCAAGTCCTCTACCTCGAGTCACGAGGTCCATCATAACCTCCCAGACAACACTGTCTTGCTTACAATGCTCACAACTCTTTCCCCGAGCCTATGGCGATGATACCCCCCGGTCGCACCCCGAGGGGACTGTGGCTCTAACGTCTTTAGTACGGTCGCCTCCCCCTCCACTGTCATGACTTATCGCCTTAGATACGGTCGCTTGATCCTTGGTTACGTTGGCTTAACCACCTGAGCAGGACGGCGTAAGCTCACGAGAAAGATAGTTGAACCCTTAGGAAAGAGTGCTGAACCCCTTGAAAAGGAAAACTGAACCCCTTGAGTTGGAGAACTGAGCCTTCTGAGAACTATAGCCTAACCCCTTGAGAACTATAGCTGACTATACACGAGCCACTTGAGAACTATAGCTGAACCCCTTAAGAATGATACGTATCTGAACGCCTTAAGATCTATAGCTGAACCCCTAGAAAAAGATAGCGGAGCCCCTTAGTAATTGAAACTCTCAAAGTTTACCTCAATACCTGAGCTATATTTTTCCCGCGTCTTATTCGCTGGAACGAGTTCAGTTATCGTAAGAGTTGTCGCCGGTTCCAGTCTCCTGAAGCGTCGTTCGTGCCTCGCAGGCGTGACGTCACATCTGCAGTGATCAACGAGCGGAGAATCCGACTCTGTGTTTATGAAATCCACGAACTTCATCAGACGTCATATAAATCCACGAACTCAAGCAGGAAATTTCTATGAAACCACAAACCTTAGCAAATCTTGAGTAAATCTAGCGACTCCAGCCACGGTGACTCAATCCAAAAACTTTTCATTCCTTTTCTTCTTCCCTTCGAACTTAAACTGGAAGTTATGCAAACTTGGCGGGGCAGGCAAGCAGTCCGGATATATCAATACACAAACGTAACGAGTCATTGAAATTGCAGAGGCAATATTTACTGTTTTGATAAGTTCAGAGTGTGGGTGTTTTGTCGTAATACTTTCAGCAGTTTGCGGCCTTCTTCTGATCCGAGGAAATAACAGCTGCTCTAACCGTCGACTAACGAGGCAATCAGAGGCTAACGACGCCATTTGATTAATAACTTGTTAGTTTAATTAGTAATTCCTGGCAACAAAGGCTGTCACAGCATGGTATCTGCGAGGCACCAGCAGCGTTGCCACAGGTGAGAGAAACCTTTGGCAGGAAGGTAATTGGCGAGTGATTGGCACCACTGAAGCCCAAAATATAATGCATGGAAAACAAGGTCGCTCTCACCCTGCATTTTCTTTATGATTATGATTCTTAATGTCATAAATCACGGAGGGAAACTTGAGACAAGTCTGCGAAATGTTGAATAACTTCCTCTCGGGCGGCTGGAGGCTCTCTTCCCGGCGTCCGGAGGCGTTCTTCGCGTTGGTCTAGAGCCGTTCTTCCCAGAGGTCAGCTGATGTTCTTCTGGGAGTCAAGAGGTGTTCCTGCTGTGGGTGTGCATGTGTTCTTGCCTTGAGTCTGCAGGTGTTCTTGCCGAGGGACTGAAGGCGTTCTTGACGGGGGTCTTAAGGTGTTCTTGCCTGGGGCTGGAGGTGTTCTTGCCGGGGGTCTGGAGGCTTTCTTCCCAGACCTTCCTGAAGAAAGATCAAACTTCCGGAACCGCTACAAAAGTTTCCATTGGGGAAGAAAATGTTGTGACTAGATGGTCCATCTTCTTGTACATTCATAAATCCATTCTGAAAAGACTCCCGAAAAGACTGGACTCATTCTTTCTTTAACTAACTAAGAGGGACAAGTATCTCTTTTGGTATGCAAATTCACTTCACACGACGAAATAAAAATAATATGCATTTAATCGGAACTAGGCTGTGGGTCTGAAATAATTTTCTCTCGAGTGAAGTGAGCAAACAAATCCTGGAATTTACATATTTTGCCCGAGTGAAGTTAGGGGGGACTGAGACGAGCAGTGGGGAGGGAGGGGGAGATGAAGGGTCAAAGGACGGAAGGGGAGAGGGGGTTTGGGGAAGGAGAGGAAGGGAAAAGAGGGTAACAATGTGTGAAGGAGGAAGAGAAGATAAGAAAAGAAAAGGAGAGGAAAAGTGTGATAGGAGAGCGGAAAGAGAAAAGAGGGAGAGAAGGTTAGAAGATGGAGATGGAAGGGACAGGGGAAGAGTTATGATCTGAGAGAGATGGGGGGGTCGATAAGTACTTAAAGCTGATGATAGAGAAGCAGAAGGATCAACAAACAGGCAGACAGACGTAGAAAACATACAGATAGAGAGGCAGACATACAGACAGACAGACAGACAAACAGACACAGAAGCAGACAAAAAGACAGAAAGACAAAAGTCAGGGGGAGTACGACTGAGGGAGAAAGCGTAAGTAGCCACCTGTCGGGGACGTAGTCCAGCCCTGGGGCAGGCCAGCAACATACACACGTTATAGCAGAACAACCCGACAGATGTCCTCAGGAGGAAGGCGGTGGAGGGTCGCCTGGAACACAGCAATGTGTTCCTCATGAGCTTCCTGTGGGGAGTCTGGTCTCAAAGTTGGCTTGTGGGAGGCTGGGACTCGTAGGAGTCTTGAGTCATCACACTAAGCTTCTGCAGAACAACCATACAAACAGAAGCTGTGTGTGTGTGTGTGTGTGTGTGTGTTATTTAAAGGATCTAGAATATAATCAAGACTGCCGTCGCGTTTCTCCAAACAGTACAAACATCTTAGTGGGCCTATACGATGATCCTTCTCTGTATATCAGCACAGTAACGCTGTCATGTTATGTACATCTTTGTGACTCATGTTTCCTACATCGTCATTGTAATCTCAGTTATTATATATATCCCTGGGGAGAGGGGAGAAAGAATACTTCTCACGTATTCCCTGAGTGTCGTAAAAAGCGACTAAAAGGGGAGGGAGCGGGGAGGGCTAGAAATCTTCCCCTCCTGTTTTCACTTTTCCAAAAGAAGGAAAAGAGAAGGGGGCCAAGTGAGGATTGTTTCCTCTAAGGCTCAGTCCTCTCTTCTTAAAGCTACCTCGCTAACGCGGAAAATGGCGAATATATATATATATATATATATATATATATATATATATATATATATATA
>JAYMFT010000040.1:572838-585546 GCA_038088735.1 Panulirus argus | reverse complement strand
TATATATATACACACACACACACACACACACACACATATATATATATATATATATATATATATATATATATTGATACGTTACTGAGTAAGATTATACAGGTATACACTACCAGACATGGGTAGTCTCTCCAGCGGTTAAGAAAGTTAAAGTACCATTTGTGTAACTTGAAGTATTGCCAAAATAAAGCTTGTAATTCATTACTATTATCATCACACTGGTTATATAGGTTTATAATGATCGACTCACCATAGTAAACGAAATTGGATAATAGTTCATACAATAAATACAGTTCAGTACAACAACAACAACAACAACAACAACGAATTTACTTTGATTTTTTTTTATGGAGTCACACCATGAAAGGATTTGTGTCTGAAATAGTGAGGAAAATAGTTGTATTCTTGATGGTTGAATGAATATATGAATGTTTACTTGTTTGTTAATACAATATAGTTATTTACAAACAGATTCACCACATGGAAGTATTGCAGACTTAGTATTGCTGCATTAGGCACGAATAAGTTAAAAGTTTGTTAATGTTTAATGTACAGTATATTGTTAATATTCAGTTTCATTATTTTAACCATGGAACTCAGCGGGACGCTTATACCTTCGTTATTTATGTTGCCTTATTAGCTACTCGAAGATTATTAGCTGTAATGATATGTTGTGTCGTGGAGATCAGGCAAGTGTTCCCAGAGGCAAAGATCAGAAACCGACTGAACCAATCAAGAGGCCAGGAAAGGCTACATATAATGACTCGAAGCCCATGACCAATCAGAGGCCAGGTGAAGGTATACCGCTTGTCGACCATAGGGTGGTGATCATGTGTGTGTTCGTGTATGAGGGGGTGGGGGTGAGCAGTGGAGAGGTACAATATGACTGTGATATGACCGTCAGCTTCAAGATCATCCTTGCCTTAACACGTCCGTCTCGAACACAAGTTGTTGGAGGGTTCTCACTGAACCCTCTCTTCTAAGCATCCCCTGAGTATTGCTGGCTGAAAGTCTCCCGTTGAATAGGTGCGTGGCGACTTTTTCTGAACGTATTTCGCTGACACCAATACCCACTAGCCCATGCAGGACTTGGGAAATAGAAAGACAGAGAAAGAACGAAGGCGTACAGCTTGAAAACAGAGACACTAAGACATACAGCCAAACAGAGAGGGAGAGAGAGATTCAAAGCGTCTGGAGCTGGTGTAGTTAAATATTAATAAGCCTCCAACATTGCAATAATTCCCAGGTAGCTCTCCATCACTTTTCTGCATCATTTCCATAAACACAATAGCCCGGGCGCCCCCGGAGGAAACGCCGACCGGTCCGCGACCAGTGGTGGGTGGGGGCGCAGGCAGGCGGACCCCACGCCCCACAGAAGCCACACTCCTCGGTTATTAGGCTGGAAATGAGGCCTACGGTCGCCCGGACGCTGAGGAGAGAGAGAATGAGAGAGGGAGAGAGAGAGAGAGCTAAGAGGATGTAGAAGTAGAACAGTAAGCGGAGGAAGAGGAGCATATTAAAAGTATGAAAAATGACAGAAGTTCGGTTAATAAAGATCAGCAGATGGTTGGAGATGGAGAGAGAGAGAGAGAGAGAGAGAGAGAGAGAGAGAGAAACTGTCAATTCGAAAGTCAGATCTTACAACAAGCGAAGGTAAGGCTGGAGTTGGCCCGTCTCTGCCTCCCGGTGGAGCGTGAAAGGCCAGCTTCAGCTACAGATGTTATCTACATATTCTTATGGTAATTATTTGTCTTATAAGGCAGAGATGACTGTCGATCTGTGGCCCTCCTGTAATAGCACCAAGGTAATGTTTCCCCCATTATGTCTAATGATTATGAAGCTCCTTATAAGTCCGAGGACGTGTTCTAAATTCATTTGAATTTGAAAAAAAGGGGGACGATAAATAACTTTGCAAAATAATTGTAACAGCGTTTGATATTATCAGGTGTGTATTGTTGGTGGGAGATATGTTAATTCGGCGCTAATTCAAACTGGTTCCACAGCGCTGGACCATTTTCAGTCCGTTTTCTTCCCAGGAAGAGAACACACGAGGGACGAGAGGTATGCACAACCGCGGCGTGGGGTTCTCTTGCCCACGTACGTTGACTATGACAGATCGGGAACACAGCTGACAGGACGACGACTGTTGCTTGACACTAGAGCTTTGATGTTTCCGGACAGTTGTTTAGTTCTTCTTCGACTCTCGCTCGGAGTAAAGACAAGTTAGACTTCCTCAGTGTGTGGTGGAGCTGGTGCGGTGAGCCCTCATCTGTGTTCATGACGTCAGTTCTCGACTTTTCATAGAAATCATAAACTACTCCATATAGTTTCATTGTCAATATGGTGGGTTATTATACATATGATTCTCTCTCTCTCTCTCTCTCTCTCTCTCTCTCTCTCTCTCTCTCTCTCTCTCTCTCTCTCCGTGTACCGACATAGGCTGATCGGTCTTATTTTATCGAGTGGCCGATTAACAGCCAGATTATTATATGTAATCATGAACAAATTCGGTGAAGATCCTTGAGTTACGATTACATTCATAAATCCTCATTAAGGGGTCGGACTTTGCTAAGCCATGTGTAATATTGATGGCGATAATCAAGGTTTTTGTTGACGAGAAAATCAAAATATACGAGAGGCAGGGACCGTAGAGGACCCACCTATAATTTCTGTATTCACATTATTTTTCAGAGAAGGTTATGGTTTTGTGTTTATGATGATAACACTGATGTTAAATTGCCATCATAGATCAGGCGTCATACATCAGGCCTCATTATAATGCTCGGCAATCATCTGGAACTTGCAGGTTGAGTACTTGCAAGGTAGCCAGAGTTATGGTCTAGTCTAAATACTGAGCTCTTTACAGATATGAGTTATCATAGAGCAAGGGGTTCAGACATAGTGCAAGGGGCTCAGACATAAAGCAGGAGGCTACGACATTGGATATTCAAAACAAATTTCTTTAGTTCTTCATAAATTAAATAACTCAACTATAAAACGCTTCTTCCTCCGTGCATAAAAAGCAATTATTCTGACAACCAGATGCAATGAGGACGTCAGAATGTTTTCTTGTGTGAATATGCTTGATTTTCGTATTCAGAAATGTATTGAAAATTTTGTGAAAAATCTTCTGCACCGACAGCCATGGAAAAAAGGAGCGTTGGAAAAGATATGTATCCTTCCTAACGCCCGCTGAAATATACGATGGTGAAATCAACCAAAGCCGTCACACTATTATCATATGAATATGTTATCATCAGATTCTGGATTATTACATCATATCATTGCTCGGTAAACCTCTTGAGCAGGCAGGTGATGCCCTGACCTTCGACAGGTTAAAAGCCACGTCGTCGGATTTAAGGGTCATACTGCTGTGATCAAGAGGTTGAATACACTCAAAGGGTTGGGGCGGAAGGGGGCAGGGACACGTGGGGACGGATGGGAGAGGAAGGGGGTGGGGTGCAGGGTCGTGGGGAGTAGGGCATGGGGGGGGGGGTAGAGAATCACTCACCATTCACTGAGTATTTCAGTTTTATTTAAGGATTAGATCTTAACCCATCCGTGCTCTGAGCTAACCACACGGTACACTGATCTCTGTTTTAAAACGACAACACGGTAAACCATGTTCTGCTGTGGTCTACAGACGTGGTAAACCCCCCATTGTGTCATGAACTTGTAGCTCTGTAAATAGCTATATTGTTCTGGATTCACGACACAGCAAAGTATTGGTTGCATATCTGATCATCAGCCGTTCATAATTCTTCACACCGTATGTCATATTTCTGAAATAGGGACCTGCAGTGTGAGAGTGGGACGCGACACAGCAGCAACACCAAAGTGCTGGGTGTAAAGAAGAAAAACACTGGAATATATTGTCTCGCTGAGCTAATAACAAACATATCATATTTTGCCTACAGTCTGGGTACCTTCCTCTTAGACAGGGTAGTTAAAGGATGAACGGGACGGTACTTTTCTTTATCATTAACACAAAACGTGTTTAATTATGATTTTTCTTATCATTTTCGTCATTATCATCATAGGAATGATACAAAAAAAGATTTGATTTGTCTGAAATTAGGACCCACTACTTATGGAAGTAAAACTAAGCTGTAAATCATTTCTGAATATGTTGCAACTTTGGCAAGGTAGGGAGTGTTGAGGAGCGAGGGTAGTGGCGGTGTCAAGCCGCCGTGGTGTACTACACACTCGCAGTGTAAAGAGAGTCAAGAATAAAGATGTTGGAATGATACTTGGGGTGAGGAGGGCGCACGAGAGACGCATGGAAGGAAGTCCCTTTAAGATGTTAGAATCGTGTGGACCTTGTGGCAGATGAATTGCTGGTGGGGATGTACGGCAACAAGTCGAGGGTAGGAGGTGAGGCGAACCCAGAGGAAGGGAGACAGTGAATGACCAGCTCGTGGCACTCGCATGACACTCACTCTGGGCTGTTGATAGTGTGTATTGTTATGTTTGGGAAGGTGTGTTGTGCATGAGAAGGAGTGTTGTATATGAGAAGGTATGTTGTATATGGGGAGATGCGTGTGGAAAAGTGCGCCGTGTATGAGGAGATGTGTTGAGTATATGTAGGTGTATGATGTATGATAGTGTATAATATACTGGGAGGCGTATAATGTGCGAGAAAGATACATTGTGTGCGGAAGGATGAAACTGATGTAGAAGCAAGTTTCCCTTGACGACTCGACACAGAAGGTGAGTTATAATGAAGCGGTCTAGGGAGAGTGGAGGCTTTCATTATACAGATTCGGAAATACAGTTGTATGACACTAGGATGTATTACTTTATGCTTTACAGTAGGTGAGGTGTCAATATGTTCCACCTGCGGCTGGACCTACCCAGAGGTTACCGCCTGATGTGTTCTGATCACAAGACTTTAAGTTCTCTTGTCTACATTTAAGATATTTCATCCTTCCCCAAAACATCCTCCTTCTTTCTTTCTACTTCGTTTCTTCTCTGCCTCTCTCCTCCGTCTGCATCTTCTGCGGATTCATCCCCAGAGGCGACCCGTCCTCCGTAGGCTGGCTCCTTAATTGGGCGGCTGGCTGGCTAAATGGCTAGTTGGCTGAGTGGCTGTCTGACGGTATGGTTACATGGGTGTGGATGGATGGAAGGGTCATCACTTCAACCACCTCATCAAATCAGCAAAAATTAACATCTCATTTGAATATTATCATATTTATTACATGTTTCAGTCAAGTGTCAGGTCAGGGATCTGAAAGACGCATGACTGACCTTGTCAAACAGGTCTCAGAAATCAGTGACCTGTGAGGCGGGTGACTGACCTCAGCATCATGAAATATTTTTCAGAAAGTGAAGTCAGTCTGAACCAATAGTTACTGTACGTTTGATGAGTCTAAAGAGTTTGTTATATTTAAGGCAGTGTTAAAAGCTAGAGTGACTCTCTCTCTCTACTCTCTCTCTCTCTTTCTGTAGGACCAGCTGTTATGCCTTCTTCCTCTCCTCTCACTAACGGAACTGATGCCACACCTTCTCACACCGCAGGACCCCCCTCCGCCGCCGTTCGGCTCCTCGCCGCAGCCGCAGTCCCCGCCGCTGTCGCAGGTGCCGGAGCATCTCTTGATGGCGGTGAACAGCATCACCAGTGTAGCCTCCGGCCTGGCGCCCCCGACCTCCAGTGTTGCCAGTACCACCAGCACCACGCCTTCCACTACCAACACCACCCACGGCGGTACCACCACGCCCCCCGCCCACACGCCCACACCCTGCAGCGCCCAACAACAACAGCAGCAGCAACAACAACAACAGCAACAACAGCAACAACAGCAACAGCAGCAGCAACAACAACAACAGCAACAGCAACAGCAACAACAACAACAACAACAGCAGCAACAACAACAGCAACAACAGCAGCAACAACAACAGCACCTTAGCTGCCACGGCAGCGGAGGAAACACTTGTGTTGGAGGAGGTGGCCACGTGCACAACACCTGCCCCGCCCCCCACACACCCACCTCCATGGCCCCCACTCCCGGTACGCCCACACCAACACCCACCACTCCATCACATACTACTCCTTCATCCACCATCCCCACACCCACACTCACCACGCCCTCACTCACCACGCCCACACCCACCATACCCACACCCACCATACCCACATTCAACACGCCCACATCAACCACGCCCATATCCACCATAACCAAACCCACCACCCCCACATCCATCACACCCGCACCCATCACTGTCACACCCACCTCACCCACTCTCAGCACGTCCACAATCATCATACCCACACTTACCACGTACATACGCACCGTACTCACACTCACCACACCACACGCATTCTCACTACGCCCGCACACACCATATCCACCATGCCCACACCCCCACATTCACCACGTTCAAACCCACCTCAGCTACACCCACGCCCATATATCACACCCACACTGTTGTACTTCATTGTCTGAGATACCTGGCCATGCAGGTCACTATACAGGTGTGTGTGTGTACGTGAGCGAGATAAAAACTTCATAATTAGTAAGATATTATCAAAGATTATTCTGAATAATCTAGAGTAAGTAATACACATGAATGAGATAGGACAGACGCCATGCACGATGCCCCAGGGTCATGCAATGGAGTATTCATGAATGGTATTAGTGATTGATGCACCTGGTCGTAAAGACTGGAAATTCTCTATTCAGAAAACAAACACAATTTTTAGTTGTTACTGGTGTAGGCTTCTCAAATGTGTTAGGTTTCCCTGCAGTAGTGTCTTGGACAAGCAAACCCTCCTGCAGGATTAGATACATAGAGCTTATCTTCTGGACTTAGTGATAAACCTAAAGTCTTAGATTTTGATATAAATTCTCAATCTTGCGGTGAATAATTGCCTAACTTTGCATTCCTTTCGTACATTTTTTTTTTTTACAACTTTGAAAATTCTCCCTAGTTACTTTGTGCTTTTGGCTGACCCTATAAATATCTTCATTGCTTATTGTAAAACATCATTAGGTCTGCAGTCCAATCAGTGAACGGTTATGGGTAAGAATTGATTTGTTTTTATTAGATTTGTACAAAATGAATGAAGGGAACAATGAATAATTCAGGGGAAAATTCAAAATTTAGTTACCTATACCGGCTCCGAAATCCCTTAGGATTCAACGAACACAGTGGGCATCCTGCGCCGTCGCCATTCTCAGCAGCCAATGGGGTATTTCCACGTAAGAGTCCACCAATCAGCACCCAGAACCCCAACCATATGACGAGTCACGTGACAACTCTACCCTCCTCCATTGGTCGACTCACGCTGGGCCTGGCCGGACACTATGCGCCATCACCCATACCGGAACATGAAGAAATACAGTCTCCAGTCAGTTCTGGTAAGTGAGAAATTATGATGTCATTCTGCATTCGTCTTTCCTTAACGTTTGGAATTTCTGAAGGTAAATTACGTGAGAAAAGACGAGGTGAAGTCCATGTACGGACCAACCCTCCGATGACTCTTAATGGTACAGGGAACAGGGATGGCTCTTAGTGGAGGAGGGGTACTGGAATGCCCTTAGTAGTACTGATGGCCTTAAGATGTGGTGAAGGGCACGAGGTTAGCCGTCAGATGTCGTGCGGTGACAGTGGGCAGTCCAGGGCGAGTCTGTCAGGTGCTTTGTGGACAACGAGGACTTTAGGGACCAGAACTAGTACAGGGAAGCATTCGCTGACCCAGACTGATAAACGGCAGCTGACCTTGTGCGGCCCTTAATTATGGGGATGGTCTTGTGTAGCCCTGAATAGTGAGGGATGCCCTTGGGTACTTTTACTGGTGGGTAAGGGCGGGAATGTGTGACCTCAGTGGCATGGGGGGGGGCGTTAACGACCGTAGTGTTGCAGAGTTAGATTATGTGGTCATAAAGGCCAAAGGAAGAGAATCGTGCAGGGTTCCTCTTCATGGATAAAGAAATGACCAACAAAATGCTAGAAGGGAACTACGGTGAGCCAGAGTGGGTGACTCAGTATATGCCAGGATGGATGATGGCCCCTCGTGGTTCAGGGGCACGGCATGGTCCAGAGTGGAGGGCGTCCCAGCCAGGGTTGGAGCAGTTACGCTTTAAATATTATATCACAATTACAATTACAAATACTTTCCATTTCTAAACATTACACTTAAGATTACAAATATATTTGGGAATAGCAATTATATTGAAATTACAATTACCACAAAGCAAAATAAATCATGATTTCAATTATAATTAAAATTTCCCAAATTTGGAGAAAAAATCATTTTGGTTTGGAAAAAACACCAAATTTGCTTTGTGAGGTGTTATCCTTTATTTATCCGCTACCGCCATTATTTTTTTGGACCAGTACTTTTAAAAGTACCGCTTTTGCCCACCTTTGCATTTACAGGATTACCAGTACCACTTTCCTCCCGTTTCACAATTACAATTAAATTACAATTACTTGATCACACTTGATTAAGTTCAGTTACAATTAATTACTTCAATTTTATTTTCAATCACAATTACAATTACAATTACAATATTTTTATAAGTAGTTACATTTCAGTTGAATTACAATTACAATTACTCCAACCCTGGCCCCGGCTGACCAGATGCCACCAACACCCTTGCAGATCCCAGTCAGGATTTTTATGCTAATCATCCCACACCGACAAGCGAGCTCCCTAATAATATGCAGGCAATTACGTGCGTAATGACTTTGTTTATAGCCTATAATTATCTACTCTTGCTTGTTTCATATTCGCTCAGGCATGAAATTACCATCGTAACGAAAATTTACAATAAAACTCCCAAGAAAGGATTTCGATATGTTCACTTCCACAAATACAAAACGGACGAAGACGAGCCAGGGACCCGGCTTGATGATAAAGCGGAAGGGTTCAGCCATCCTCTTACATATATATATATATATATATATATATATATATATATATATATATATATATATATATATATATGTAAAACTCATAGTGGATGGAAACACACTTAAGTAATCCACACCTTTGCAGTTAATTCAAATTATGTTGATAAATCAAAGTAAATTTGACCAAAATTTTCAAATTAAGTTCCATATTTTAAAAGTGATACGTCACAAGGCGTCAAGGAGAAGAAATGATTTGATCGACCGAAGAGAAACTCTTGTGGAAAACTAAGGAGTGAGTACCCAGTGGTCGCCTCGCTGCCGGACCCAACACCCCAGTTGGGGCAACGTGTACACCCGTCTGTATTTGGTTGAATGTCTCTCTTTAACGACCCATCATATGACGTTACAAAACACGAAGCAACAGAGGATTTTACTGAAGGTAAAGTATTTAGGAAAATCAACTACATCATCATTATTCACATTGTTTACAAAATATGCAAAATGAAGACAGATCCCACAGACATTGAGTCTATACAGGAATATGAACTGCAAGCAAGTCAGATGTTTTTCTCTGTTCAAACATAAATTCATCAAAGTTTTCAGGCAGAGGCGAAATAGGCAAGCAAGGATCGGAGCCAGCTTGGAGCTCTGTACACTCCTTTAGGACGTGAGGAAGTATCCATCTGGTCCATACGCCTTGTCCACTTGTGCTTGGCTGGGGACTCGGAAGAACCTTGCAAGAGGAAGATATGAGAGAGCACATAGGTTCAGCAGGAGCAGGTGGTTCAACAGGTGCATAGGTTCAGCAGCAGCAAGTGATTATGCAGCAGATGGTTCAGCAGGAGCATAAGTTCAGCAGCAGTAGTTGGAGAAGGAAAATTAGGAGCAAGATCAACCAACTCGTGATAGAAGAAAATAAGAAGCCAAAGGCAGCCGTTTGATCAGCTGAAAAGTTAGGCAGAGATTGATCAGGTCGCCTGAGAGGAGGGAAGGTTGAGTTATAGAGGTTGTTGGAGATACTTTTAGTCAAGAACCTGAGAGATTTATGATAAGGTTGGAGAAGAGATCAAATCAGCATATGTACGATAATGATTGTAGTTATAGTAATTTAAAAGCATAGTGATAATGATAGCAATAAGATATACGATGATAATTGTTTATTGGGTTAACTGCCTATAAAGAGAGGTTACATTATGTCCAAAGAAGGTGGACAGTGGAGCTATAACATGACGAGGGACTCGACAAAATCTTTCCTTAAATGCTGGAGTGGCAATTTGCTGACTGATGATGATCGTGTTGTTTACAATGACTAGGGTGGACTGAGGGAGCTTGGATAGGCTTCTTGCGGTTGTATGCAGAACTGTAACTTGAGGTCAAGGGATCTCAGATGGCAGATGACAGCGTCAAGCATGGTGCAGTATATCGACATACGGATACATATATACTATCATTATGTAACCCTGGAACCCTTCTTAGCCTTCTTAGGGAGTTTCTGCAGCTTTTAGGCTGTGCTGCAGTCAGAAGCAGGGAAATGGTGGATTCCTTTGGAGCGAGTTCTTCGACGAGACTCTGCTTTCTCTCTTTATACAGCCTCGCCAAAAGTGACTTCACTCGCAGTGTAAACACAAGCAGGCGGACTCTGATACCAGCCCTAAAGCACACACACACACACACACACACACACACATATATGGTTTTGGAGCATTGTACATGACACCTAGAAGGTGAGCAAATGAAGCCGTTCTTCTGTCCCTGGCGCTACCTCATTACGCAGGAACATATATACATTCATTTTTCTTTCATACCTGATCTCCGTTTCCTGCTTTAGTGAGTTATTGTCAGGAATACACGACTCAGACTTAGAACAATAATCCTCGCTTGTTTTTTTCTCGGTTATTCCTGCTTTTGGGAAGTAATGATTCAGGACGGCATGATTTCCACCCCTCACTCCCGGCCCTCTCTGTCGGCTTCTACGACAAGCAGGAGAAACGTGGGCAGTACTTCTTTTTCTTCCCTGACGCCAGTGTCAGTAGAAAGCATACGAAAATCAGTTTGGTTGATAAGTACAGCTATAAATATACCCATGAGTGTCGACCTCCTAACCTCTCTATAATGGCAAGAAAATCTCTCTGGCGACGTATTCTGTCAAAAGAGAATCATCAAGTTGGTGTGTAACTAGTAAAATATTATTATTCATTTCAGCCTCTTTCTTGGACAGTGTGCATTTCCATTCGTCGTTGGGAACCTTTTGATATTTTGAGGTATCTCTCTTATCATGGAGAGTGGCGTGTCTCCCCGTGTTTCATCTGATGAGTCTTCCGTTATCCCTCACAGGCCCGGGGTCGCTCTCGCTCTCCGTGAACCATTAGGGCTGGGAGGTCTTTATTAATGTTCGACGTCTTAAGCAACCCACCACGGGCTCTAGTCCGGCTGTTTATCGTAGAAAAATAATATAAGTAATCTTCTTGAGACTGACAGGAGGCGTCCCTCGGGGTGCGGAACTAGCTGAGATCCTGCTGAAGGTAGCGGGAACCGGCTAAAAGCAGAGGCCGTCCAGAATGACCCATACCGCGTTTCGTTCACATTCACGACACCGTTTCGTGCGTCAGAGAGGGAGAGTCACGGGGAATACTTGCAACACCAACGGCTCCATTCTCGACGGTGCAGACACCACAGGAACAGCAGCGACGCCTTTAAAACGAGCTCAGCAAGTGTGAGAGAGGACGAGCAGGAGGGCGCCGCCCTGGCCAGCACCGCTCATTTAATGGATGGATCGCGAAGACAAACACAAGTCGCAGCGTCCACGGGTAAATCAGCTTTGCAACGTGATTTAGTTTCCTCCCATCTCCCCTCCCCCCTTTCCTCCCCCTTCTCCCCCTGCCTGGTCTTCTCCAGTCTGGCCGTGCGGCCCTCCCCAAGCCGCCTTTCATTAATATTAATGCTATATTGTGCCCACCACCGATGGACTTGTGATTATGCGCAAATAAAACTCAATACGTCGAGGGTTCCCAGAGCGCCTATTGCAACAGGGATTTTAGCCTTGGCTCTTCGTGTGGTCTTGTTGTAGTGTTTCCCAGGCCAGAAGGCTGCCGGGGCCCGCCACACGACGCTACCAGACGAAGAAGAACGAAATGTTGGGTAAACAATTGAACGGTAATTTACAGTCTGGAGGAAAGTTGGAACCTGCGTTGTAGTCCAGTGTAGAAGGGGAGGAAGAGGAGGAGGAGGAGGAGGAGGAGGAGGGGAGGGTAGGGGAGGAGAGGGGAGACTAGCGGAGGAGGGGGAGGGGGCGGCGGCCAAGAGGGGGCTTTTGAAGTTTAGGGGAGCTGTTGGATTGTCCAGTTTATCACAAAGTTTGGCTGAGTCAGTTTCGTTTCGTTTAGCATGTTGTTTATGTAAATTTATGCCCGTGTATGAAACGTGCGTCTGTGGTGTGCTGTGTGACGGGACGAGGGAGGCGTCCACAGCACGCAGGCAACACACAGTAAAAACAGGGGCGGAGGAGAGGGCCAATAATGACCAGGATAATCGGAAACAAATGGAAATTATTCGTTGCTTGGGTCCCAGCGCTCATTGGAAGGGGAGGGACAATGGACGGGCTGATGATTAGTTTGAGGCGGCTGTTGGCCGCTCACTCAAGATTTTACGCAACTTCAACCTCTCTATTTACCTCATTTTTAAAGCGATAATCCGGCGCATTTTGCGCTCTGTGCTAATAAGAAAGGAGGGTCCATTTTTCTGCATTCTTCCTCATCTAACATAACGGGTACATCATTTCTCTCCCCCCCCCTCTCTCTCTCTCTCTCTCTCTCTCTCTCTCTCTCTCTCTCTCTAAATTACGTGATTTTGTGC
>JAYMFT010000040.1:539722-562441 GCA_038088735.1 Panulirus argus | reverse complement strand
CCAGCCCCCCGCTCCCTCCCCTTTTAGTCGCCTTTTACGACATGCAGGGAATACATGGGAAGTATTCTTTCTCCCCTGTCCCCAGGGATATATATATATATATATATATATATATATATCATATGACCCAAACTATCATATCTAGGAAACCTATCACTATTCAAAAATATAAAATTTCTTTGAATCTCATATATCCCTGAAGTGGATAAAGCTAAATTCATATTTACTTAATGTACAACTTGGAGAGTGATGAGTTGAACAGAGATTCTCACTTCTTCTTACCACCACGTGGCTTGATGCCTTCAGAGATACTCCAGAGTGCTTCTTCATTCAAGTAATGTTCAAAGTTATCGAAGAAAGCAATTACCTTCTCATTCTTTTTAAAGTGGTATTGGCACTTTTTAAACCTTTTCATATTGTCTAATATATTAAACTGCTGCCATCGTTTTGAAAAGTTGACGCTGCCATCATGCATCATGTCGCTGTTGCCAATATTGACAAAAGTTAGGTCTTGGAGAATCAGCCCAATGTATGGTATGCAAGGTGGTGTTGAGTCAGAGAGAGCTTGTCTATATGCCCTGAAGGAAGATGATGAGTCAATGAGGGCACAATATTCTTTCAATCCATCTGTAATAGTTCGCTGCCACTCCAGCCTTCTGATTGGGGCAGAATCTAGGGCTGAGAGCAGAGCTAAATAGGAATTGAAGTTGTTAATCTTTCGGAGATGTTTCATGATCTTAATAAATTTCATTACATATTTTTCACGATCCTTTGAATCTCCCTGCTCCAAAATTTGTGAACGTGCCCAGTATGACATTTTATTAAAGTGCTCTGTAAATGTAGTCAAGTTGGGTGATTTTTCTTCATTCTGTTCACGTGCCCAAAGTAAGACTTCAGGAATCTCCATTGTAAGGAAAAGTTCTGCATCTAAGAGGGTCATCTGTTCAGCAATGTCATGAGATTTGAAATCCAGAAGGGTTGCTTGTCTTGTAGTGACTCCTAAGGATGCAATGTTGAAGTTTTCCTTTGGAGCATAGTATCTCTTTCTGGCTTCTAGCTTTTCAACTATTTTTCTTCGGAGGGCTCGTGCTAGAAGTAGCTCACCTCGACACAGAAGAGTATATTCAAAAGCTGTAAGTGTTTCAAGGATATATATATATATATATATTCACATAGGTAGACAAAAATACATACCTATATACATACATACATAAAGTTTAATATGATTTCCCGCTTGGGTTCCACAAAGTACATGCATTAATTAGGTAACTATCTCCGACAGTGAAGTATGTAAAACATTGTTATTTAACATGCATAATATGTTGCTGCTTAACATTCTTCTCCAACTAAACTTGCCGGTACAACGCCGCCTCAATTTAAGCATCTAATAATCTCGGTAATTAACATACTAAATGTGACAGATAATACTGGGGAAAAATTAGATGTACATAATGTGGTTGGTAATACTAGGAAAAAATATTTTTTCTTTTAATCAAAATGATTTGAAACGTAGCACTGACGACGGATTTGTTATTCACAATGTAAGGTATTACGTGGCGTGAGAGGACTAGGGAGAGAGAGAAGTAAGTGTTGAGTAAGTAGGTAGTTAAGGCAACGGTCGTCTTATTGATCATAATGATCAGCGTAGCCGTAGGGTAACCTGGGGTCAGGGAAAATAATCACCACCTGGCAACTCACCCAACACCGCATACACGGCAGTAATGTCAACAGTTGGGTGGATCAGGCGGTTGGGTCAGGGATGGTAGGGATTAGTGGATCAGGGATTATCAAATGAGGCGAGCGGATCAGGGACGGTACGGGCTGGTGGATCGTATGCAGGGATGAGAAATACTGGAGCGGAGCTTATTACATAAAACTGGACCAGAGCTGCCGCTGCTGGGTGGATAAGTCTGTCACTTACTGGATCAGATGCACCAGCGTCCAGTGATCCAGTCCAGTGGATCAGGTGTGTCCATTACATACACCAACGCCTTCACCAATGTCACCAGGTCTCAACCCCCCCCCACCAAGCTTTTCTTTCGCGTTGTGATCCCACTCCACGACAGTTACCATGTTTACCATGACCTCGCAACACAAGAACCTTCCCATCAGTGTTGTCATCTAACAAAACACAGCCGTTTTCTTCTGTGTTGTGCCATGCAACACTTTCACTCATGCCCTCAGCCTACACAACAACCAGTCTGTGCTGTGGTCACCTCACACCACGTGTGTTGGCAGCTTCACACCAGCTCGCCTCACTCTTCTCATGTTCTAACATCACAGCGATAAAAACTGGTGTTACATCAAGACTGTACTGACGGCGTCATGTATGAGCAGAGATCCTGCCACACCCGGGACCTTGCGTACACCTGTCTGTTGAGACGGCAGCCTCACACACCTCTCTGCTGGGGTCAGGAACCCCACACACCTGTCCGCCGGGGCAGCAGCTCCACACACCTGTCTCCTGGGGTCAGCAGTTCCACACACCTGCCTCTCACCCCCCCCTCACTCCCCTCACCCCCCTTCCCCGCCTATTATAATAATCATTATGATAACTACCATCATTATCCTCATTACCCTCAGCTGTATAATTGGCGAGGCGTTCTTGTTGGAGTTGTGGTGGGAAGGAGGGGTTGGGGTTGGGGGGGGGGGAGTGGGCACAGAAGCAGGGAGAGGTGTTAGTGAAGGAGTGCGGGAGATGCCCAGGCTGCCGGCACTACATACATTAACTGGTTTTAGTTCAGCCTGAACCTCGCTTCCTGAGGAAGGGACAAAAGGGGAAACAAAGATAATCCTCGCTGAGGAAGTTCGCCTCCCGGGCGTAAAACAGTTCAGGCGTGGCTTATCTTTGTTGGGATGCTGAAGCGCTCATCAGCGTGTATCTGCATATGAAGTTAAGTGACCCTAGTGGCTGAGAACTGAACTCTTGCCTAAAACTTCTTCGTCAATGTGAGGACGCGACGCGCACTCTACACTGGCGTGGACGTGGACGCCAAGAGATGACTAGAAAAGTTCAATTTCGTGGTCACGGGCTGAACACGAACTAGATGCAAACATCATTAACCACCTCATCTGACCTTCATCACAGCCGCTCCTTACCTGGGCTTCCTAACCTTTCAGCTTCACCAAGAGTTCTGATTATCTAAGCTTTTAAACTGTTGTTTAGTATCAGCTTCTGGTTATCTTAGCTTCGTAGCTTTTTAGCGTCACTATGAATCCATGTGATCGTAATCATATACCTTCTGAGTCGTTACATCAGGCTTTGACTGTGAAAGCTTGAATGAATCTTGGCATCATCAAGAATTTGCTAGTCTTATCTTCACTTTAAGCTTTGACTAATATGGTACTCCTTCTGCTGTTGTCTCCAGCGTCTTTATCACTTATCTGTAATATGAATAAATAAATCAGAAATGAGATTATTATCATTAGTATTAGTATTATCATTATTATTATTATTATTAGTAGTAGTAGTAGTAGTAGTAGTACTAGTAGTAATAGTAGTAACAGTTGTAGTAGTAGCTGTAGTGATGATACGTGGTGTCAGTGAGTGTTGTCTGACCTTGGCCATATTGTCCCAGCAGGAGGCGTGTCTCCGCCCCCATCACCCCCAACGGCAGCATCCCCTGCCCCAACGATGGCGCCAGGACACGGGGCGTCCTCTCCCGGGGCGGGGTTAGCCAGCCTCCACCACGCCATCCACGGCCTCCACAACCTCCATAACCTACACAACCTTCAGAACTTCCACAACCTCCAGCAGAACCTCCAGACGCAGATGGCAGCGTTAGCGGGACTCCAGGGTGGCCTTGGGGTGCCCGGGGTGGGTTCCCTACTACACCCACACCTGGCCCAACACAACCCAGGTGAGTGTAGTCCCCCACACCTCTCCGTACATCTGGTCCCCACTTATGACCCAGCAACACCCAGGTATACCTGGTTCCTTTACACCTGGCCACACCTGCCACCTTCACCTAGGCAGGCGGCTTCAGTGGGTTTGCTGGGCTACCAAAGCAAAAATTACCTGCCTAATGAATAACGAGACAGATAATCACAATATCAGTGGTTAATCAATGCAAATTACACTTTTACAGCCCTGATTACCTTGTGAGTCTATATAAATTATTATGGTGGTCATGATATTCATATAATCACCATTACTGCTCAGCATCTCACACTGCTATACTCGGCTGTATTCGGCAATAAACTATATAATAATTAGTTCTTTCTCTGTGCACTTCTCCTTTATAGACAACTATAATAAATTTACGCCAGACCTGCCGAAACTCCTGGCCCTTGGTGGGTTAGCTTGGGGCTCCCATGATTCTAGCTTTCATGACTTCAGTTCTCTTGACCTTAGCTCTGAACGGTCCCACTTCAAGGTTTTCTAAACATCAACTTTCAGGACCTTGTCGTTCATAAACTCGTCTGTTGTAGCTTTAGTGTCTTGATCTCAGATATCAGGGTCATTATGGGTCATGACCCAAGGTTCCTTATCCCCAGACGTCCATGAGCAACAGCGATCGTGACTTTAGCGTATGTGACACGAGTCATCATGACTTCAATCTGTATTATTCCCAGTTTTCATGAAGCACAGCCCAGATGACTCCAGCTTACCTCATCAAAGCTTTCATGACCTTAGCTTTCATGCTCCAAGCTCTCATGACCCCATTAACATGACCTGAGCTTCATGATGCAAGTCGCCGAGACCAGAGGCCAGTGGAAGCCTCTTACCACGGGCAGGACATTTCAGATCTAACGTCCTTGGACTGCGTGATTTCATCCCATTTATGACTTAACAACGTACATGATTTCCATGTTCAAAACTTCCTTAAAACCTCATCACTTGTTACCTTAGTCTGCTTAACCATAGCTTCCATACGATCATTGTGCATGAACGTATCTCTCATGACCTCACCCACCAAGGTGCTAGGCACCACTCTACACTTTATGACCACAGCCTTTGAGGATATTAGCTTTCGTGAATCTACCCTTCGTGACATCAGCTTTCATGAATTTAGTTTCCATAAACATAGCTTTTCATAATGCTACTTCTCATGATCTTAAGCTGTATGAGTTAAATCCCAAAAAACAGATATGATTATCCTGCTTGTACTACATACCATGAAGCTGATAATGTCAGTTTTTATTGTGTCCAGTTGTATGACAACTTTTTTTTATGTTGAAGGCTCCAGCTTTCATAACACCAGCTTTAAAGCTTTCACCGCCCCGCCTTCCAAAATTCTAACTTTAAAAGCTGTTGCTTTCAAGACTCCAAGCTCGTGACAACAGCCTTCATGAACTCAGCTTGCATGGCCTCATCTTCCATTATACTCAACATTCCTCATTTAGCTTTCCTTACCCTATAGCTTCCCAGGCCAGCTTTCACCATCCCAGCTTCCATCACTCTAGCATTCCGGTTGCTATCATTCTAACTGTCACTATGCTAACTTCCATCACCTTCGCTAACCTTCATCAAATAAGATATTTCCATCTCAGTTCTCATAACTATATGTTCATCATTATATCTTTCGGCAGCCTAAACTGACCCCTTAGTATCACCACAGCTTTCACTAGACTAGCTTACATCACCACAGCTTTCACTGGACTAGCTTACATCACCATAACTTTCACTGGACTAGCTTACATCACTACAGCTTTCAATGGAATAGCTTCCATCACCACAGCTTTCAATGGACTAGCTTACATCACCACAGCTTTCAGTGGACTAGCTTGCATCACCATAACTTTCACCGGACTAGCTTACATCACCACAGCTTTCAATGGACTAGCTTACATCACCACAGCTTTCAATGGACTAGCTTACATCACCTTTACTTTCACTGGACTAGCTTACATCACCACAGCTTTCAATGGACTAGCTTACATCACCATAACTTTCACTGGACTAGTTTACATCACCACGGCTTTCAATGGACTAGCTTACATCACCACAGCTTTCAATGGACTAGCTTACATCACCACAGCTTTCACTGGACTAGCTTACATCACCATAACTTTCACTGGACTAGCTTACATCACACAGCTTTCAATGGACTAGCTTACATCACCACAGCTTTCACTGGACTAGCTTACATCACCACAGCTCTCATGTGGACAACTTTCTTCTCAACGGTTTTGATCATCTAAACTTTAATCACTTATGCTTTAATACGCCGAGGTTTCCTTAGCTTTCAAGAGCTTGTCTGTTGTGGTCCTTAGCTGCCAGAACCCATCCTGAGTGGTAATGTCTTGAACTTCTTACCTTCACAGCTGCGGCGGCGGCGGCGGCGGCGACGGCAGCGGCAGCGGCGACGGCGGCGGCGGCGCCTCCTCCCCCTGGCGGCATCAACAATGGAGGGGCGGCCAACAACGCCCCGACCGTGCCCCAGATGGTCTTGACCTCCGGTCACATGACCCAGGGCGTCCAGGGGGCCCAGCTCCTGGTCCCAACCTCGCAAGGTCAGTGGTCCTCTCCAGGTCTACTGGACTCATAGGTCCCCTCTCACAGTCAGTGAGTCCCCCAGATCCCCTTGCACGGTCAGTGTCAGTGGCCTCCGTAGATTTGTGGATACCTTTAGCAACCATGACGCATGCCCGGGGTTGGACTTGCATTCGAGTCATAGGTGTGGCAGTAGGCCCGCAGTTCACCAAAGCTATTCTTCCTTCCCTCGAGACTGGTCAATGAATTTGTTAACTGGCTCAGGCTAGGATGTATATATATAAAGATCAAGAGACGGGGCAACGAGTGCATAAGTCTCTCATAAAACAAAAATAGTGGACACTTGTCGTAGACTATATTCACTTCTCCGACAGTGTACAACCTAGACTCATCCTAGACTCATCTTAGACTCATCCTTTCTAGCGTCAAAACAATACCAAGTTCGTCCTTTTTGACTTCACTGCAACAATTAGCTCACCATCGTCAATATTTCTGCATCACTAATTTTTTCTCCTCCAACATTTTCAAAGCAGTTGATGCATCTTCTCCATCATGTCATGTAATACTCGCAGTTATCGTCTCCACCACACTAGCAGCCTTTTCTGCCCCATGAACAGCCATTTACACATCACTAACGACATCCTTCACTATACTAACAATCTTCTCCACCAAACTAACAACCTTCTACATCACACGAACAATTTTTTCCATCATGCTTATGATACCCTTCACCACTTCAGCAAATCTTCATACATTAACGACCGTCTCCACCACAGGTATCGCAGTTCAGCCCATCCTCACCATCCCGCTGGGTCAAGCTGGTGTTGGAGGTTCCTCGTTAGTGAACCCCCTTGTCCCCCTCCACCATCTCCACCAACCTGCACCCCACCCTCAGCACACAGGTAAGCTCTCCTACGCTGGTGCCTCTGCTACCACAAATGTACTCGCAATTGTTTACAGTCGTAGAGGTAAAACTGTCTAGGTGTAGGATCAGTGTTGAGGTGGTGTGATAAACAAGTGTAGGGTGTGATAGACAGGTGTATTGTGATCAACGGGTGTCACCCAGTGGGCTAGTTCCTCCACTGCCGTCTATCTGCATTCTTAGAATCTCTTTCAAGTATTTTAAAGATCACAGTTATTTGGGAGACTGGCCTGTAGCCCAAACTGAAAAATATTTGTAGTGGCTAAGCAAATGCCTCCGTGTACATTGGGAGACTTATTGAGGGTTAGGAGCCCTATGTGTGTCATTCTCAGAGCTTGATTATGTCATTTCTATCAATTTCTATGTCCTCCCCATCCTGCCTTGCTAATGCGGGGACACAAGTGTCCACCAATGGAAACATTTCAAAATTCATCATTCAGCTCCTCACAAATTTCCTCTTCATCCACAAGATTTCTTCCTTCCGAGTCCCTCAGCCCGATTAGCAGCTCTTTAACCGATAATTTGCTCCTGATGACCTTATGGAAAAGTTTTCAATTGTCTTTTACCTTGTCCACAACACTGCTTTTAAAGTTTCTCTGTTCCTCCCCTCCTAAATCTGCAATACTCGTCTCTTGCTCTATCTTTCATATACTGGCTGGCTAGTGTCGCCTTTATCTGCTTCATTGTATATCTCTAATCTATTTTGCTTCTTGACCTTTTTTACTAAACCATGACTCTTTCCTTTTCGATCTTGCTCTTTTATTTAAATCCACTAATGGCCATGATCTGATTCATTCACTGTAGATTCGACAGTACCTCCTATAGCACTGGTCTATACTCAGGCTATAGACCTCCCCTTCCCAAATTTTATTATAAAAAACTTTTTTAACTTTACTTGCAAGTGTAATTACCTATTTGCAATTACCTGCTTGGACAGTAGGGGGAGAGGGTTCTACACTCGTGGACCCCATCTACTGAACTTTCTCCATTACTCAACTTGTGTGTTGTCAACACTCGGACTTTCATTGTTTAGCTTTTGCCGACCTCCCACTTCTCTGATACAGAAGAATTACTCTGTACACTTTATATCAAGTTTCTTGCTTAGATTCTTGTTATGGTTTCTGATTGTTCTGTGAAGAACTGTTCAGTGATGCATCATTAAACTGGTATAAAAACTTGCAGGTTGTGACGAAGTTGCCCCTTACTTTTCTCTTTTTCATGGCAGACAAATTTCTGGCCTGTAACCTCTCACTGTAACTCATCTGTTTTAACTCTGGTATCATCTTCATATGTGTGTGTGTGTGGTCATATAGAAGGGTTCACCCCTCACACCACTCAGTCTATGAGGGCAGTCTTGGTCAGCCCCGCCCGATACTTACAGCAGTCCAGAGTCAGGTCAAAGGTCATATCATCAGATCTAAAGGTCGTGCCATCGTGCCCAAGTACCTAACCAACCCGCGTGTAGATCAGACTCTCATGCTCACAACTATTTCGTCTTGCTTAAACGTCATGCCGCCCTCATCAAGAGGTTAATGTTGTAGATTAAGAATAAACAAACTGATCGTCTTCCTGTCTCTTCCTCTGTACAACGCTTAACGTTCTTCTCCCTATCATTGATTTCCATATCACACAACACGAGGGGTAGCCCATTAGTGTTGCCGGTGGCCTGGGGCAGCCCAACACAGTGTTGCCGGTGGCCTGGGATAGTCCTTGGACTGGTGGCCGCCGCTGGTGAGGTGATGAGTAAAATATAAGGTGGATTGTGTCAACACAAATGTGGTTAGCACGCCATCCACAGCCCCGTTACCCCTGTCACCATCCCCTACCACTGCCCCTGCCACCACCCTCTGCCAACACCCCCCGCCATCATCCCTGCCACCAGCCTTGCCCACACACTTCCACCCCTCAACGTCTTGGCGTCTTGGATAGGCAGTAAACGACTCAAGTCAAGGGAGTTTCTTTACATGTGACCCACCTCACTCACTCACAGTTGCCTTGTGGCAAGTTTCTCGATAGAAGTTACTCACGAAACGTTTAGTCACTTTCATTATTCCTTTATCCACGTCCATCATGATACCCTCCGTTATGCTGGCAAATGTGTCCATCAGTTTTGGTGGGAAGATGTCTTTTCCTGTCGGGCCTCCGTGGTGTAGTTTCTAACGTTAGTGATGCTGGCATGTGCACGATTCCACCCGCCTGGGTTCGAATGATAGGCGGGACAACCGGCATGCAGTACTCCCAGGAGTTCCTCCTCCACTCGGGATTAGTCGATACGTTGGGTACCCGGCCTAGGATATATATATATATATATATCGTTAATGAGATGGTCATGTTTAGGATCCTTACAGTCCCAGCAAACATAAAAGAAACAAAAGATTCGGTCGGCGCCTCCCTACCATGTTGCCCGACGCAGATAACACTATAGACGTACTGTTCGCCCCCCCCCCTACGTTTTCCTTTCCTGTGATACGAATTTTCGTTTGCTATACTTATGATCTACGTGTATGATGACGTCTTACCCATAACCTTCAGTAGACTGATCAGTGAAACTAACACAAGCTACTTTTTCCTCCTTAGTTTTAAAGAAAACTGATTCTGACCGATTCACAAAACTGTGTTGCATCCCAAACGATTCTATTAGGGAACAACTGTACTTACACAGATGCCATATTTTCTTGAAGGAATAGATTATCCCAATTTATAATTCTGTACATCATCTTCAATCTTAAGTTGTTCATGTGTCTCTATCCCTCTTTGACTGGATTTCTGTTCATTTCCTGAAGCAGAATATGAATGGGATAACGTCGCCTATCTGTTGGCCCTCAGTATGGCGGAGGCACTGCCTTCAGTGGGTCTGGTGGTACCAGAGGCCCGCCCGCGTCGCCTCTGTCGTGCTGTTTTCACCAGTTCCTATACCCCTGCCTCTTCCCCTCATTTACCCCTTTTCCCTACCTATTTCATCAGCCCTTTCCTACCGCTCCCCTACCTCTCTTCTTCACCCCCAACCTTGTATGAACTTCATCCTGATGGGTCACCGGAAGACTATCTTCTTAACATGAATAAGTACGTAAATGTACAGTATATCTTTATCTCTTTTTTCCTTCTCCGCTTCTGCTTTGTCTTATTTTCTCCAGCGTCCTCTTCCCTGTCATCTCCTTTATGTCTCTCCTCCATATCTGAGTATCTATACTTCCCTCCCCGCCTCCCATGCTCCCTCACCTCCTCCCTTGTCCCCTTCCTGCTTCTCATGCTTCCTCCCTTCTCCCATGTGCTCCTCCTGCCTCCCAAGTTCCTCCTTGCTTATCTCTTCCTACAGTTTCTTCAGAGCGCTTGAAGACTACCATCAGGTAATGAGTTAACTCGCCAGATAATTTTTAACGGGCTCCTCAGAAAGGATTAGTGTTTCTCTGCTCAGTGTCACGGCTCTTCAAGGGATTCCCTGTTAAATAGTTTTCCTTTTATAGCTTCATCACTGTAATTACGTGACTCCAGCGAAAACATCGCTTGTACTTTTCTCGGTCTTGTCATGTAACGACCTCTCTCTCTCTCTCTCTCTCTCTCTCTCTCTCTCTCTCTCTCTTTCTCTCTCGTACACTTTTAAACACACACACACGCTCCTTTTACACCAACAATAGCATAGTCACTAAGACGGATTCCCAGGAACAAATTGCCTTTCGTCTCCATATAAAACTTGGCACTACCTTCCCAAGGGTCGCGGGCGATGCAAGATCAGTCTCCACAGGTCAGGCAGTAAGTGCCACTCCAGTCGAACAAGCCACAACAGAAGACAAAACAGGAAATGAACAGAACACGCAAAGAAAACGCATGCTACACCAAACTGTAAACAGTTATCCTGTAATGATTCTTAGGATAAACAATCCACCGTGTGATGTTCCCTTGGTTAAACAATGCTCCTCACAGCACTACGTAAGAGTGCAAAATAAAGAATCACCTTCATGTTCCCTCACAGTGTAAACAGAGTCCTCCTCGCGATGACCCTAAAGGCCAACAGCCGTCCTCACGATACACTAACGATGGTTAACACTCACACTCAGTGTCCTGCGAGCGAGTCTTCCGTATCCTGGGAAAGGAATCTTTGCTGGAAGCTTAGAAATAGGCGTTCCAGCCCACGGCAGGGATATATACGATATTTTCCATAACTGGAGTCCCATATGACTGGAGTCCTTCATGACGGGAGTCCATCAATGACGAATCCATCATTCCAGACGTTTTCTCACTCTTCAATGATTTTCCGTAATGTCCGAACTTCAGGTTCAATACCATTCACCGTTTTCGTTAGCTGTGTGCATTAGTCAGTGGGACTTGTGTCAAGGCCGACCTTGATCTGGCCTTACGGCAACACTGTTAGTCCCAGGTGACAGAGTCCCTAGCCCCAGCAACCCCCCCCCCCTCCCAGTCCCGGACTGCGTGTCCGAATTCTGGCAGTGGTAGCTCTCTGGGCGAATACTTGTCCTCGCAGTGCTCGGAGGGTTGACGATCGTTCTTATCATCCTCAACAGAATAACTGCCCTTCCTTGCGATGCTACCAAGCCCCACCACGGTGGTCCAGCTCGCTGGACTTCGAAAAGCGGTCGGTCCTTTCCCACCGACTCCCCTCCCACGACGGCCTGAGGCTGCAGCCAGCCTTCTGCTTTAAGGGCGGCCCCACGAAGCTGCGCCCATTCCAACCTGATATTCACGATTGCAATAATAAAGATAACAAAAGGAATAATGATGATGATAATAATTATGATAATGACAATTATTTTGTAGAATATGGGCTGCTCATGTCAGTGGTAATACATCCACTCCCGCGACCACAGTTAAAAATTACACCCGTGTGTACACCCAAGCCTTCATAACGAGGTCTTAAACCTTAAAAAGAACAGTAAGGGATCCGCTGGGCGGTTGGCACGGGGGCGGGGAGCGGAGTCTGAAGCGTCGCGTCGGACCTGACTAAGGCGTTGGGTTACACAGTTCATTTCTCGGTAAGAAGGATTTGATTAAAATATCTCCCCCCTCCCTACCCTTCCCTTGTGTTATTAGTTATGATACTTGCTATTGGTTTCCTTTTCTTTCCTTCTTTCCCGGGGATGTGGACAACGTTTGGACCCCGCTAATCCAGTGGGCCGGTAATTATAGTTAGGGAATGCAACAACTGATGAATGCTGCAAGTGTGTCACTTGCAATTATGATGAGATCATGCGGTGCGGGATTGTATTTTAGACTTGCTTCTTATTTTCTTTCTCGGTGAAAACTTCGTAAATTCAGGGAAGTGACAGGCCGCTTCCATGAACTACAAACAGCGGCGAAAATAAGATTGAGTGTCAAGGTTGGGTCAAGGTACTGACCAGAAAGTAAGAAAAGTGGCTGATGATATCATCACTAACCTGTCAGTTCTCCCTATGCTGACCATTTTCTTTAGTTTATCTCTTCCCAGCACGGATAACTATATTATATTCAAATCGATTTCTGTAACAGTTAAAGAAACTGTCGAAGAGCGTATTACCTCAAAAAGAAATTCAGAAATTATTTAAAGACCAAATATTAGAGAGTAATTGCCTGAAGCGTCGGTAGTCAGGACCCACAGAATAGCTTTACCAATGGGTTAAGTCGCTGTGTTTACTGGTTCGCTATCATATTCAGGGAGATGCCAGTGTAATCATGTACTAAGTTGGTGTTTGCTGTACTCGGAAGGTTCTTACCGTACTCAGTGGGTTTATGCTGTACTCGTGGCTTGTCATCATTAAGGTATAGTTCTTGCATATTTCCTTTTATACATTGTTGTGTGCTCATTTGACCTGTTTCATTAGCTGTGACTTTGTCCTGTTCTGTTTATTGTTTCTTTGGTGATCACATATTCTGTTATTACTACACTTTATCCTACTTGTGTTCTGTTTTTATTGCCTTCTGCTTCGAGTGGCACATCATTTAAGGTTGCTGACGAAGGGCAAGCCAGAATCATAATAAAAAAGTCAATCTACTAAGCCAGGGGCAACCCCCCCCGGCCCCACTGTTGACCCTGCGGCTGCCAGACGTTACCTGTATGTTGATAAGCTGGATAAGTCTCTCATCTGTTTCATCAGATTTTTTTTTTCTTTTAATAGCGAATGTCAGAGTGAAGCAGGAAGAGGGAGGGCCAATCCTTCTGTTTGCTTGTATGTGAATCATATTATCCAGAGTGAGGGAGGAGCCTTCTCCACTCATCTGTAGAAAACTTACACGGGAACTCAAATGACCCTAGACACATGTACACAGAAGATAGGTCAGGGACGATGATGAACACTCACTCACGTGTAGCCTGGACAGATTCTCACCTGACATTAGACATAAGGCCACAGTTCTCGTGATATCAGTAACTCACGTGATTGTCTTTTTCAGGTTCGACCAATTCCTCTCCCTTACCGCCTGCCTCCTCCTCCAACTCTTCTTCTTCTTCCTCCTCCTCTTCCTCCACCTCCGCAGCCCCTCATCCCCTCCTGGGCCTGGCCGGCCTCCCTCCCTCCCTCTTCCATCCCCACCACGTCCACAACAATAACAATAACAACAATAACAACAACAGTAATAACAACAACAATAACAACAACATGGGCAACGACAAGCCCAAGCTGCCGCTGCCGTTGTCGTCCCCCGTCACAGGTCAGTCCACCAGGTGACAGTCGTCTCTCCTCACCATCGTTACCATGCTTCTCATGTCATATTCCTAGCGAGAACAACATAAATGAAAAAAGTACGTCGTGGTAATAATCATGATTCTCAATGGAATGTGAAAGATTATGATAATAATTTCCAATTATCATGAGTCAGGTGTAAATAACCTATGTAAACGAACATTTTTTTCCCCGAGAATTCATTATTATTATCATTGATCCAACACAAGTATAACGATAAGGGCCGTAGTGTTACCCTGTAGGAGGCGGTACTGGTAGACCCGACCCTCAGGCCTAGTCATGGGCTGACGGAGAGGGACGTCCTCCTTCCCTTACTGTAGGACTACGATCAATAATATTCACTTAACACTTTCTTCATAATGAAGCTATTTACAGATAGCAGACACTAATGTACTGTCTGAAGTGGAAAGGATTTAGGTTTAGATCCTCCCGTCGCTTTTAAGAAAATAAAGTCAAATATTTCTTATCCATTTCGGATTTCTGCGGTGATTTTTATATCTTTAATTCATTAATGTAAAGCCTTGGACTTGCCTCAATCCTCCTTTTTTTCCCTTGACTTCCAGCCGACCCTGTGGGCGGTCTGGGCGGCAGACTGGGAGGCCACTACCCCGCCCCGCCAGCGCCGCCTACAGCCAGGTACTCTCCGGACTTCTTGGACAACCACAGTAAGTGTTAACCATGTGAAGTCCCTCACCAGTACACTCCCAATGCTATATAAATATTCATACACTTGAGGAAACAAAAACCTTCAGGGATATCATGCTTACAACCAAATAATAGACCCGCTCAAGTAAGAAAATCATGACACTAACAGAGAGCTGAGCTATCGAAACATGGTTACTACCAACACTAACAACAGAAAGCCTCTGAGTGTTAAAATCCTGCACTTTTCAACTGGAGCTATAACTTCGGAGAACTAAAGTGATCTCGCATGCAAGCAGAATGCCTTCTTTTCGGTGACAGTGTCCAACAATCTTACAGAGAAAAAAAGAATTTACTTTGCAAAACAGTTACTCCCAAACAAAGACACCTGACTTCCTGATCAAAAGGCTTTACTCGAAAGTTATCCTTTCTCGTCAACTCTTCGATTGTAAGCAGCAGTTCTCTAGTTAAAGTTGTACACTGTTACACTACACCAACACTTCACTGTTTTACTCTAGAATCGTCAGCATCAAAGTACAAACACTGGGACTTGCTCAGTCACTTGTATGAGACCACAAAGTTCCAGAGTGTGTACTTAGAGAAACCGAGAATCTAGAACCAAAATGCCTTGTATTATAGAATATTAACCGACCGTGTTAGCGCTCAAGATTTCTATGAAAAACAAAAATAAAAGTTCCATGTTCAAAGACAATGGCCTTATGTTGAGGCGCCTCCCGCCTTTCTCTGATAATAAAGAATCGCTGTTCTTTGATTACATAAAAGGGTTCAGTTCAAATTGTGGAGCCTTACGTTGTGAAGCAGTGATTCCAGAATGGTTTGGGAGTCATAGTTATGTACACCCTTAATACGCGTTAGCTTTCATGTTGGTAAACTTGAAACTTGTTTACGACTTATCACCATAAACTTTACAATTGATATCTGTATGTTTCCCAGTATTTTTGTTTATAAACTTTGTATCATGTGTATCAGTTTAGAATTATGATAATTTCTGATCCTGTATGGGTTGGCTCAGCCATCTGTAGATATGGTGTTTCTACAATGTTTGAAACTTAATATTTAGGAATCTGTATTTACGAAGTGTCTGATGAGTATCTGCGATATTTGTTCCTTTATATTCATGCACTGCCCTATCTCTGTATGTTTACGGTCTATGACATCTGAGCCTCTATATCTGAGTTAAGAAGGACGTGTGTGTGTGTGTGTGTGTGTGTGTGTGATACCTATGACTTTATGTTTAAAACCTTGACACAAATGTTTTCAGTCTTTGTAATATTTGTTCCTCTACGTTTGGAGCTTTTGTAACTAAGGTTTTGTGTTTATTTTCTCGTGGAACATAATGATAAGTGCATCAACACACTCAGACACAGCTCATTAACCAGAGAAAAGTTATGAGTCATTTTCTAAAACATATCTGGCCATGTAACCTGTGAAGCAGGAGGCATCACATTACTTGATGATATAAAGAGAAAATCCTATTAATTGGAAAGACAGAGAAACAGGGAAATCGCTCCGAAGAAATCTGAAAATAAGAATATATCTATTCTGGGCACTCGAATAGAAATCAAAACAATCATGGAAGGAAAACTTTGCTATCTCTTCGGGACTCTCAGGAAATAAGGAAAGAAAAACCAGAAAAACTGCGAGTGAGAGAGAGTGGGGTTTTCACCTCCAGCAGCCAGTCAGTCTCACAGCACATCCATATGCTATTAATAAACCTTCACTTACGGTATATGTGTACCATCCAGCCTCCTACGGAGGGCTCGCCAGTAGTGCGTGTGTCTGGTGTTTTGCCAGTGTGGCAGTCGATGATCATATTCTACGTATGTAATATTACTGCAACACAGAGCATAATGGTCTCTCACGTTAAGTAGTGTCTGCTGGACCAGTTTTAATAGTACGGGGGCATCACCTCATCCCTCCTAGATAAGCTAATGGCTCAAACTGACCTCAGTAAACAAAGTTAATCACGCAATAATCAGATCTCGAAAATGTCATACCTCACAGTGAAGAAAGATTTTGTAATGTATAAAACTGGAAACTGAAGAATAATGTCTCTTGGAAAGTGGAAATGTTGCTTTGACTACATACGACAATGATGAAACATTAAAAGAAAAAAGTATCAATGACTGAGAAAACAAGCACCTCATCTGTGGTCTTATATCCCGTCCTGAGGACCACCGGTGTCCGCTGCCTGTCATGGGGACCACTGGCGTCCGCCGCCTGTCATGAGGACCACCGGTGTCCGCCTCCTGTCATGGAGACCACCGGTGTCCGCCATCTGTCATGGCGACCACTGGTGTCCGCCGCCTGGCATGGGGACCACTGGTGTCCGCCGCCTGTCATCAGGACCACCGGTGTCCGCCTCCTGTCATGGAGACCACCGGTGTCCGCCGCCTGTCATGGCGACCACTGGTGTCCGCCGCCTGTCATGGGGACCACTGGTGTCCGCCGCCTGTCATGGGGACCACTGTTGTCCGCCTCCTGTCATGGGGACCACTGATGTCCGCCTCCTGTCATGGGGACCACTGGTGTTCGCCTCCTGTCATAGGGACCACCGGTGTCCGCCGCCTGTCATGGGGACCACTAGTGTCCGCCTCCTGTCATGGGGACCACTGGTGTTCTGCTTCTGTCATGTAAACCTTTAATATGGTTAGAAAATATATACATTCATATTATATTCTTGGGGTTGGGGGTGTGGGATGTTGGGGGGTGGGGTGTTGGGGTCTGTCTCTGGCCGGGTGGATGGTGACGCTATAGTCACAGGGCTGTCCTGCTCACATCTCAAGCAACAAAAAAGTAAAATCGGTTAACTCTTTATTCAAACGTTTAACACACCGACATCAGTTTCCCTGAACTTATACAACTGACCAACTCGTACATAACCACACATTACCGAGATACCGAATGTCTGCCAGACTTCACATTAGTTTAATTGTGGAGCAACAGGTCCCGTATTTCACAGGTCACGAGCTTGATTTTAACGTAGGGTATAACTTTTGGAGACGCAGTTAAGTTAGGGCACTGCAGGACGGGGCAGGGCAGGGAGGAGCAGGGAAGGACGTGGCAGGGCAGAGTCGAATCAAAAATAATTGTATGATGTTGTGACTTTCGATTCACAAGCACAGGGAGAACTGATCTTATTGTTTCAAAGAATGTCCAGACTTTGTAAATTGAACAAATACGGCAAAGGTGAGAGAGAGAGAGAGAGAGAGAGAGAGAGAGATTCTAAAGTCGCCAGGTTTAGGATAAAGCTTGCGAAGTGGAGCACCTTCCCCCAGCTTGACGAGACATGACATGCTGGTGCCCTACCTCTTACCCCAGACCGCCCCACCCTCAACCTAACATAACGAACCTTTATGTGTTGGTACGTGTGTCTCCTTCCCCTTTCCTCCAACATGACCTGTCGTGACGTGTTGGTAACCCTGGCCTTCACTCCCGTGTCTATAACCAGGTCCTCCCTTGGCACCCTCCCCTACAGACCAGCCGACCATCAGCCAGTCTACAGGTAACTTGGTGGACGGAGTCAACCTCGACGAGATCAAGGAGTTCGCCAAGGCTTTCAAGATCCGTCGACTGTCCATGGGACTAACCCAGACCCAGGTGGGGCAGGCCCTGAGCATCACGGAGGGTCCAGCCTACTCTCAGTCGGCCATCTGCAGGTAGGTCCTGCCCCAGTGGTGGCACCTCCTGCAGCGATGCCATAATCCTACTGGATGCTCTAGTTATGTTGCATGCTTTGTTGTCGTCCACATCTGTCTACTAGTTATTTCATGTATGATATTGTCTCCTTTTTTATCTTCGATTCAGATTTTGTATTGTATGTATTTTTTCTATTTGCATTTTTTAATCTGCAATTCAAGATGTTTCCAATTATAATGCAACTAAAACTTCTGGAGTTTCTTAGTATATTGTAGCTGTTCTTATCGCTTATTTCAGTGTTCTTTACCTACTTTCTTTGTTCATCTTACTAAACAAACAAAATGCATTTTAAACAAAATGCATTTTCATACTGTCTGATGTAGACTTAAATTGTCATAATGTAACTTATTAATGATCGTCATGCATGAGTTCCGTCTCTTAGGGTTCTCTCTTGCGCTCATAATTTATTAAGTGTAAAACCGAAACACACAAGAAAGATTATTAAGCTTGTTGCTAGACCCGTCAGACCTTCCACGTCCTGTGTCTGTAACATCCAGTCAACAAACTTTGCATTTGTTATGATGGGTCTCACAGTGTAAAAACAAATCATGTAGTAGGCTCACTAGTTGTGTCAAGAAATACCAAGTTTTATGATCAATCAGGCGGACTATTTAGGTCCTATGTTGTGTCCCAGCCTAAGGCAAGTCTTAGAGAAAACCAGTTTGTTCTTGTTGTTGACTGTATAAAGTACATGATGACTAAACCATTGTGTGTTTTGGTGCGGAGGGTGCAGCACATGCTACCCTAGTCACTGGGACTCCACTAAATTCAATTTGCTTCTGGTTTGGATTTGAATTTATATGTTGTTCATGTGTCTCCAATACTAACATGCTAAAACTCATACTAACATCCTCTCTCTGATGTCCTTTCTTTCGTTCCTCAACAAAACGATGGTCGCATGTTCCTCTTCGGTGTTTATGTGCAAGGCCATAATGTTCTCTAAGTGGAGAATTAAAGCAGTAAAAAAATCCGAAGAATTTCAAGATGAGGGAGCTTTGACTAGGGTGGCGAGCAGGGAGGCCTTACACGTCCCCGCGTCGAAGTTCACTAGTGTGATTCACAGACTTAAACAAGCCTGAGACTTGGCCTACTAATGGGTGGTGGGCTTATGACGCTGCCGTGTGCAAGACCCTTTCACCAGGCAATAATGCTTCACCCTCCGTTGCTCTTAGCCCACATGTATACTCCAACTAACAAATTTTGTAGATTGTGACCAGTAGAGTAATGATGCTTTGTAACAAAACTCTTTCTAAGTTAGATTAGCTAAAACCGAAGCTATAGCAAGAAATTCACGAGCTCTGTTTTCTCGTTTTAGGTTTGAAAAACTAGACATCACGCCAAAAAGTGCACAAAAGATCAAGCCAGTTCTAGAGCGATGGATGCAGGAAGCGGAGGACAGGTAAACTACTCGCCACTCTGGTTACGGTTGTCCTCAGGGGCACTTGCGATACCTGGCTCGCTAGCGGCCGCCAGGCTGTATAACGATACCTGGCAGCTAGCTACCATTAGACTACGATTCTTGGTCATTTACTGGGCAACAGTTGGGGGCACGATTGGCCAACTAGTGGCTAGCTATTGTTACTAGGTTAAAGGGGGCAATAAACTGTCGCCGGCTAGCGGCCAAGACGAGATCGATACTTGACTAGTTAGTGGGCCGATTGTATTTGATTGTTTTAGGCCAAAGTTCTTGCTGAGTAGGGCATGATATAGCAGCAGCAAATACTGTAAAAAGTTATGCTATCTGAATAATGCTGACGACTGGCGGAAACAGAGCGGCCATCTTACGTTGTCGTGGTCGTGGTGATGCGTGTACTTTCGTTCGAGCATGTGGCACCAAAACTGTTCGAGGGTCAATAAATCGAGAACGTACGCTGAATAGGCCTAAGGAATTGCTGGTTTCTAAACCCAAAACCACTCCATGGACAGGTAAGAACTGCCATCCATGGACTGTTGCCCAATGGTCATAGCAATATTCTGAAGACTTATATTCCGCTTTTATTTTTATTTCAGTCTCATGTGACCATTTCAACGTACGGGTCTTAGTCACACACACCTACGATGGAATTATTGTCAGCCCAGCAAGTAGTCGCCAGTGAAATGGGACAGGGTTGCTATGATTGTAACATCGTTAACAAGTTTTTACAGTTAAAATCGTTTTACTGGACCATAAAAAACGATTGTCGAACTATGATGAGCGATATTTTCAAACATAGTACAAATCAGTCCATATAATGAGTACTCACAGATCGAGATTGATACATACTTTTGCGAGCGACAGCAGTGGCAGGCGAGGAGAAACGATTAGACACAGAAGTTAAGCCTTGCAGTGTATGACGCCCTAAAATAACCAGATGTCAGTCGAGTCATCATTACCCCTGACCGACTGGAGTTCATAGAAATGAACAGGCTTAAATCTGCTCCAAAAAATCCAATTGTGAAGGCATGCCTTGATGCGAGAACTTTTTCTTGAATCACGGGAAGAGCTTCCCTACCTGGCGATGTACCACGTCCTACACACACACATTAATATAGATCAGAAAAATACAGGTAGTAACGAGGAGGCCGCAGTAGCTTTCGCTGATATCCATATAAATGGAAAATTAAAATCTTACCTTCCAGCGCGCCACAGTGCGGAGAAGCATAACGCGAACAGTTACTTCTTTTGCGTCACTATGAATTATAACGCTTCTAATCATATCGAAAAACTGAAATAAATAAAGCTATATAACAAGAGATCACAGAACCTTGGCCACTAAATGATTCATTTTTGATTACAGTCAATCGAGCCATCCCGTAAGTTCAACCAGTAATATTTGGTCCACTGGTTGGTTTCTGAGTCACATGTGCCTGTGCAGAGTAACGCTTGAGTCCCTGACTAATTACCCCTCACAGTACTTGGCCGACTACTCCCACCAGCAGGAGACTTGGCCGGTTGTCAGGTTTCATCGGCACCGGCACTACCTCGCCTGACCCCTAACGGCCTCTTCGTCTTCCGCCGCCACTCCCTGCAGGTTCTTGCGTCTTGACGGAACATTCAGGTATCTCTGAGGCCATAACTCGTGTGCGTCTCAGCAGCAGTAGCCGAGGCAGAGAGAATAACACAAGCAACAAAGACATTGTCAGTCTAAGATACTGTGGTTTGCTCTGTCGCCAAAAAGATTTTCACCTACTTCTATTTTCAAATATGTTGTAATATATTTCTATCATGCCCTGACACTTGTTGATGAAATCATAAATCTTAGGAAGGGAAATTTCAATGCAAAGTTAAACTAAAAAATCGTAAATAATGATTGGATAGAACCCCTCCCGGCGCGTATGGCCCTACCTGAGCGCAGATTGCACGTCGTTTTGTGTAGGTCCTGTGAGGGTTGCAGGGAGGCTTGTGTTTGGTGGGTGTTACCTCGGACCTCACATTTCCACCCCTACAATAACTCATACCCCCTCCAGCCAGGACCTATACCTCCCTAAGACCAATATATATATATATATATATATATATATATATATATATATATATATATATATGCTTAGATATGTTTTAGGCAATAATGCAATAAATCAAATGTTATTCTTGAAAATATCATGAGTCAGATTTTCCTGCAATTTGATTTTTTGACAAATTTGATATATTAAATAATTAAGAGTACATCAGTAATTCATTTAGAGATTTATGAGGAAAGTAAATGTCACCCCCCACAGTCAGTCAATTCCCACACTTCTGAGCACCTGTCAAACCCACACCAGGTGTCACATACAAAATGCAGAATCTCCTTTGTATCCCCTCTGATTATCCTCTGGTGGAAAGAATAAATCTGATGTGATATGGCAGAAGACGAGTTTAAAACCTATCCTTTGTATTACCTCCCATGTCCAGTCTTCTGCACACTTCATATGAATTCCTATGTATGACACCCATTACTGCAAAGATGTATATGAATATCACTCTTCACTCTACAAAATATCTAAACTAATGTAGGTACTTTCACTTACGTGAACATAACTCAGACTGACCATCTTCATAAATGAGCATAAGTGACTGCACCCTTTCCTCACCTTTAGACTGAAGACCTCCTCACCGACAGGTACAAGAATGGCCAACACACACTGACAGAGTTCATGGGCACAGAACCCACCAAGAAGAGGAAGCGACGCACAAGCTTCACTCCGCAGGCCTTGGAAGTCCTCAACTCACACTTTGAAAGGAATACACATCCTTCTGGTAGGTTTTGAGAGGGAGGGAGGGAGGGAGGGAGGGAGGAAGGGAGGGAGGGAGAGAGAGAGAGAGAGAGAGAGAGAGAGAGAGAGAGAGAGAGAGAGAGAGAGAGAGA
>JAYMFT010000040.1:497058-517058 GCA_038088735.1 Panulirus argus | reverse complement strand
AAACAGACGAATTTATCCTAAAGTAGCTTGTTAGATCAAAATTATTGTAGCCTTTGTTAGCTATGGATACCTGTATTAAATCACCTCTCAACCCTCTCTCTCTTCTAAAGTAAACAGAATCGAGTCGTTCATTTGGTTCTTATTAGATTTGCTTCTCAGTCCGGGAATCGTCTTTGTAGCTTGCCTCTGTCCTCTCTCCATCCTTTTTATGTCTTTCTCTCAAAGAGGGTGACCAAAACTAAACATGACATTCTTGCTGGGGACGCGTCAGTGACTTGAATGAGAATGATATCCCTGACCTTAAAATCGATGACTTAAACTGAAAATCCAAGAACTTTGTTCGCTCTCTAAGTCCCCTGTTTCTGTGAAATGCTTACTTGGTTATGGGTCACCAGATATTGTCACACCCAAGTCTTTTTTCCTCATTTACGTCATGTCGTCCAGTAGAGTACATGCCGTGCCTCGTCTTTTCATATTCACCTTCGATGTGTAAAACTTTCCCTCGAATGAGGGCCTCGAGCGTACCAGTAGGTACACTTGTGAGGGGTCGAGGACGAGCCTCCTTATCCCCCGCAGGTACACATGTGTACCACAAAGACCCGTCGAGTAGGAAACACCGCAACTCACCCCTTGTTTCCCTCCGCACTTGCCACCTTGCGGTGACATACTGAGAATGTGGTTTCCACATTCATTACTAAAACAATATGAATGACTTGAAACCTTTGATATATATAAAATGACAAATACAAGAATACATTACTCATTTTGTCTACAACATTAAGTAATGCGTTCTAAATACACATGGCACCGAATTTTCTCCTGAACTACGGTTGACATGATGCATCCTCCACGACAGGTTTCAAAATGACAGAACCTCACAACTCACAAGCGAACGGACGGGCAATGATCACCCTCGAGACCTCAGATTTCTAAAACCCGAAGAAGAAGAAGAAAAAAGAAAAATAATATAACGTCAGGAAGAATGATCGGAACGCCTGTGCGGTTTTGTGTGTGTTCGCATCCTGCGGAAAACTCTTTTCTTTTTTAAGTCTATGCCAAAAGCCACAAACATTCATACGACCAGTAGTGGTCTGACTGTGCTCGACGGGGAAAGTGTCCACATCGACGCCGGCCCTCCAGCGTCGATGGACAGCCAGAACACGCCAGAGACTGACGTGTGTGACCAGGACTGATGGATTTAGAGGGCGGGCCGGGAAGACCTGGGTGATGGGTCTGTGTGAGAGAGAGTAAGGGTGAACGCGCCCGCCTTGGGAACGGGCGACACATGTGAACGAGGCCCGGCCGGTGGTGGGGTGGGGTGGGTGGAGGGGACACAGAGCCACGGTTCCCATGGGAAGGAACTACATTTCTTGGAATCTGATACGATGTTCCTTGGAATGTATTCCACCCTCAAGAACTTCCTCTCCCTCCCTAAGTCGCCAGAAACAGCTGTCATTCCCTGGTAGAGAATCTCCATTATGATCCAGAAGGAAGTGTGTTTACATAGCCACTTTATAAGATTCTGAAAATTCTCTTTTAAGTTACAGAAGTAAATCGCGGAGTGTTCTACAACGTCCTCCACACAGCACCACGATTTTTCAGCCCTAATTAAACACACGTGTGTGGAAGCAGCAGCATCTTCGGCCATAAACACAAGCGAGAGGCGACTGTGACCAAAGGATGGAGGAGGGAGGGAGGGAGGTCGGATGAGAGGGGCCGTGTTGGTGACACGACCAGGTCAGCTGGCCGGCACCTGTGGCCCGAACCGTCGTGGGTGACGACCACTACACACCCTCACACACACACATCAGTGTCAGGTACGTAGAGGGGGAAGAGGGTAGGGGGATGTGAGTGAGGTAGACGGAGAGGGAGAGAGAGAGATGGCCAAAGAGAGGCACATCCTAAAACTACTCCTGCTAATAATGATACTATTGCTACTATTACTACTACTACCACTACTACTGACAATAATAATAATAACAATAATAATAATAATAAAAATAATAATAATAATAATAATAATAATAATGATAATAATGATAACAATAATAATAATAATAATAATAATAATAATAATAATAATAATCTATCTCTAAAATTAGTAAGACTTATGGCTTAATTCCACCAAAGCTTTCTTGTACTAATTCCCTCATAACAAATAACTACTTTATACAATCTTCCCATCAGTACATCAATTTACCACACATCATACTCTTGAGTGTAATCCCAACCACGAGATCCAATCCCTTACACACTGCTGCTGCGGCTTTCCAATCATATCAGTCCTGGGTGATCGCCAAACCCTAAAGGAGAGATTGGGGGTAGGAGGCTAGGCCCAGCGCTGGCGTGGTAATTCACTTGATGGGCAACAATTAGGTTCCAGTTCCTGCCTGCCGCCGTTACGTCAGCGTCGGAGCTCGGCCTGCAGTTACGACAGGCGGTGAGTGGCACAGACGTGGGCAGTCTGTGTGAGGTGGAGGCCATTACCACCTCACATGGTGAGGCCGTAGGCCCACACAGAGCCTGGATACAACCTGCACATACCACTCTCTCTCCACCAATCACTTATTTTCCTTTCGCAAAATTCGGCATATAATGTCTAAGGCTCCCACGGTGGAAGGGGAACCCGTGGATTTTGCATGAGACACAAGAAACCCCCAGGGGTGCATGTGAGGTGCCCCCCCCCCCCTCTACTCCTCCGTGCACTGATGGCCCTGTGGGAACGTCGCACTCTCCTACCCCGTGCACTGTCGAACCCGTGTGGTGCCGTGCCCATTTCTACCTCTGAGCATTGCTCAGGAACGAGACAACCCCTACATGGCCGCCGATGGAATCAACGAGACCTGTGGAAAACGCGTCACGAACACAACAAGAGTATCAAATCCTTTTAACTTCCGTGATGCAGTTCAAGGAAAGTCTCTCTTAAGAGCCGCATGAATGAATATTAAGAATGACATTTTTGACCATGGCGAAGGCTCGAACCCCTGCTTTAAATGTAAAATGCCGTACAGCAAGTGGCCATGAAAACAAAACGCCTTCCTGCTGTATTTATAAATACTAACGAGACTCAAGAGCGGAGCAGCGAAGAGACGGACGCCGAGAGTCCGGGGCTGTAGTGGCCCAGACTCGCAGGAACGAGGAGACAGACACAGACAGTCTGTATTTGTGGTGGCTCAGACCCACACGGCCAGGCTGTGGCGGCCCCCCCCTCCAGACCTGCATGAGAAGCGGGTCTACTAATTACCCAAGTTGATGTACCAGCACTGCCACTTGGCGGATTCCCCAACAGCATACCATTAACCAGGTCCTGCGGATGATTGCCGGAATATAAACATAATTGTGGCCTGCGATGCAACAAGGGATAGTTAAGCTGACGTTTTACAACCTCACTCGGAACCTTCCCTCGGCGAAACTCCTCAAAAACCGACTTGAGGAGGTCCTCTCCCGGGCAGCAAGGTTGACCTGCGAACTCCCGCCATTTTCTTCCACTCTGGGTCCCCTCCTGGGAAGTGATGGTTGGTGCTGAGGAGAGGGAGGGGAGGGGGGAGGGAGGGGACAAGACGCGCGGGAGAATGGCCGATGAAAGATACATGAAGGGGGGAGGGGGGAAGGGGGAAGGGAAGGAAAGGTTGGTGTGAAAGGGTGAAAAGAGCACCACTAGGGGAACATCTTGAGCTCTCTTTCCCGCGGCGCACCTGGTCCTCTGCAGACGAGTGAGACGAGGCTCCTACATGTAGGCTGAGGCAAGACGGTATTGATTTATATTTTCTGTAAAGGCGTCGGTTGTTCTTGGGTGCAGCGGGAGGCGCTGCATCACCCAGGGACGCGGTGGCGACGGTGGAAGAGGGGTGTGGCATCGGCGGCGATGGCGCAGGCGGGGCGCTAAGCCAAGGTTCGTTACTTCGTTAGCATTTGAGGAAGAGATGGGCGGTGCCTCCCTGTGTTGTGCGACCTTCGCTTGACAGACATTTCCTTTTTATACCAGTGTCCGCATAATGGGTCAATCGGCCACTGTTCTCCATTTTTAATGTTATCGAGGATCACCCTCCGCCGGGCCTCTCCCGTGTGGGCCTCTTTCATCCCCGTCGCCACCCTACGGTAGGCACCTCCCCCGTCAGGGCGTTCCTCTGTGTGTGACAGTCGGTCTAGCCCTTGAAGGAGGGCGCCAGGAAGCAGTACGGGGGGGCGCCTACATGGTGGTGAGGCGGGAGGGGGCATGGATCACCTAGCTTACGCAAGGCTCGGCTGTTAGTTCAGGTGACTCACCAGCGCCAACTCCACCACCCCCCCCTCCACCTCCCTTGCCTCACTGGATCACCTTCGCCACCAGTCTCGCTACAACCTGGAACATGAGTTTTTATATGAGTGCGGACGGTGAGGTGTGTTAGCGGCCGGCGCACTGGCTGTATGAGGGAAGCTGGTGCGACGATCTCCGAAACTGGTTTATTCTGATCGATGAGAGGCCAAGACGGAGGGTTTGATCTCCCCCTCCGCCTCAGAGAAGCATTGCAGATTCACCGCTGAGAGTTTAGGGGGGGACCTCTGGGGCTGAACGCTGTGCACCCACTGAGGAGGGAGGGAAGGAGGGGTGGACGGGCCACCTGGCAGTGCGTTTCTTGAACTTGAGGTCCAAACGTTCTGACGCCTCGCCTCTCGCCTCCGTCACGGGGACGACGAGCGGCGACGCAAGCGCCGCTCTGGCGGCAGGGTCTGCCAAGCGACTCGCCGGAAACAACAAGTAACCAGTTGAACCCGAAGGCAAAAAGCTATCAACCCTCGGAGCACGTAGGGTCGATGTGTGGCTCGTTTTTCACTTGATAACTGGTCATGAGGAAGATGCGTCCTGAGACGTATAACCGCAGGAACACTTTCCGGCAAGGCCAGAGGCGACTCCTCATTAACCGCTTGTTCCTGACGGCCGCCAAGGCGGCCCTGTGACGAGGACCGTACACCACGAGTCCCCGTAACGCGCCCTGTAAACCCCGGGCTCCCGTGACGTGGCCTGCACACCCCCGAGGCGACCTGTACACCCCAGAACCTCTTTGTACAGTCCGGGGCCCCTGTGACGGGCCCGTACATCTCGTGCCCCCATTACGTGACCTGTATACCCCGGGGCCCTCGTAACGAGGCCCATGCATCCCTCTGACGCGATCTGTAAACCCCAGGACCCCCGTGACGCTGCCTGTACACTCCGGTGCCCTGTGACGCAAGCTGTACACCTCAGGGCCCCTTTGACGCGAGCTGTACACTTCAGGGTCCCCGTGACGCAGCCTGTACGCCTAAGGAGATCTGTGACGCGACCTGTACATCCTTGGGGCCACCGTGATGCGGTCCGTGCACCAATACCTCATGCTCTAGCACAGACGACAAACCCAACAAAGAACATGATGTTATCTAAGATCTCGCTCTCTTTTTCTCCCCCGTCACTAGATTACCCGGCATGATACTTAGAATATACACACTGTTATCTTTCACGGCTGGATGGGTTCTAATGAAGGCATGCAGGGAAAACGGGAAAGCCGAGAAGGAGGTCTGGAAGCGGGTGTCTCCTCCAGACACTCTTTATGGAAGAGAAACTATATCTTACCTCGAAAGTTATCTTACCCTTGAGGGAGACGAATGGTTCATTTTTTTTTTCTTAATTCCAAATCTGAATTACTAAAGGCATAAGTGGACATGTGTGATGCTCAAGATCACGGTCGACCGTGAAAGTAAAAAGTGCTGGCTCGCTCCCATGCGTGCCATGAGAATGATATCAGGCACAGAAAAGTAAATGATTTCATACTTAGAGCCTTGCAGGTGACGTTAGCGAAGACCCAAGGCTTTGAGCTGGAGAACAGCGCATTGGGTGACGGGGTCAACGATGCCACCAAGAGTACAGGGCATGAGGTCTTCGAAGTTCAGCCAGGGCACAAAGGTACAGGGGACGAAGCCACCAACCGGCGGCAGCAGCAGCGGCGTAGTGCATGGAGCACGACATCACCTACGTCAGAAGGCGCACAGGTGCGATCGACAGCGTCACACGAATAGCGCAAGGGACCATCATCGCCAACAGCAGGAGACTTGTGCATGGCCCGTAAGATCCCGAAGTACGTTTCCAAGGTCTCTCTCTCCTACCCCAGCAGCACGACCTCCGACCGACCTGCCTCTCCTCGTTAGCACCTGATCCATTAGCCTGTTCGTGGCTGCAACCCGCAGAACCACAGCGCAGGTGACCAGGCACATTTCGTGGGGACCTTAAGCTCCCCCCTTCCTACACCTTCAAACCGCCGGTGTATAATGAATCGTGTTTTTGTTAGTATTATGCTGAGGACCTGGACCCGGATGTTGATAAAGCTGCCTCGCTTCATGGTCACCGCAACTGTGCTTTTCACTGCATTACGTATGGACTCACTGTTGGTGCCCTTCGGTCCAACAAAGGATCATTTCTATCAGAGTTCAGAGCCTGGAGGGTGGGGGCTCCGGTGTGTTTCAGTGTTCATATGACCACCTTACGTAATCGCTGGAGAGGGCATGATTTATCCTCAGTCTTTCACGGTAGATTTAAATCTTTTCACTAAATAATTGTGAGAAGCCGATGATAAACGGACGCTAAGTGCCCGAACTGTTTCGCTGTCCGCACGGGTCAGCGTTGGTCCAAAGGGTCGGAGCTGTGTCAGTTTTTTCGAAACGCTGCACTGTTATGAGCGTCCGGGGTTATGATTTATCGTAATAAATTATGATGTGCAAGTGCGTTTTCCTTTTCCTCATGAGAACTGACCCTGAGCGGCACCGTCGTGGTGAAGCAGGAATGAGAATGTTCGAACCGTCTGTTCGAAACCATGTAAGATGTTTCACAGCGTCCGCCGTGAGAGCCTTCGGGATCCCAAATAAGTTCTTTGTGATAATATGTCCTTCAGGTCGCGAACTGCTCAGTGAAAACTGATTCTTGTTGGTTACTAAATAATCTTGCACGCATTTCTTTACGGTCGTTGGTGAAGCAGCATCTTGCTTCGTATCGCGACCCGATGATTCATTTGGGTCTGCTGGACCAGGACCAACAGAAAGTGAGCCAAGTCCCGGACGAAAGAAATGTATCAGGTGCCAAAAATGAACCAAGATCCACCATACATAATTAAACAAGGTTCCAATGTTCGAATATGTACGTGTAAGCTCGGCCATGGGTGATAAGCGTCAAGCAGGTATTATAGTGGACGTCCGTAATACTCCGCTCCATGTGTCGCACGTTGAAATCTCCAGCAGGAATTATGCAGTGGGAAGCCTAAAGCACTATGTGCGGGACAGGACGACGACGCACGAGGCATAAGAACGACGTTTAGCGCATGAAGACGACGTATTGAGGGTATAAAAACGACGTACGAGACGACTATGTGGAGGACGCTCAGACGAAGAGTACCACCAACTTGGGGGACACCGCTAAACCTAGAGTACCAGTCTGAACACCTGCGCCACACCGCTCAGCCTCCGCCCTTCAACACACCTCACATTATGTTTATATGCACTGCTGGGGCTCTTCCCTGGCCACTACCCCTGCACTGAACTAACCCCGGTGAAGCAACCCAACACCTTCCAGTACTTGACAAGTAAATTATAACATATATCTTCCTTGTAGGTTGTGGTTAGAGGAGTCTGGATGTCCGTACCGCCCCCCAGCGGGTTATGTGTCACACTGAGTCGATACCACTAATGTCTTCCGTAAGTTTTCCCACCTGGCCAAAGGCGCCTGCCCCATGGGAAAGACGTCAGTACGTAAGGACCTCCCAGTCCGGAAAGAAGTGCTTGAACGGTACCGTCATCTGGCTTTAGTCCCCTTCTTTTCAAGACTTTGAGCAAATTCGTCTTCACGTTCCTCCGATGACTCGACTCCTGTTTAGTTCTGATCACTGTACGTGAACACACATCCGTCACAACCACACACACACACACACACACCTGTCGCATTCCTCACCCGTGCGACGGCAGAGGTCGACTGTCTTGAATGGCGCTCCAGCGCATGAGGCATACACCACCGTCGTCTGATGGGGCATGATGGAGGACACGAGGCTGGAGATGACGCTGGGGGGGGGGGGGGCGGCAGCATGCAGGTCATATACGTGCCACCAACCGCCCGCACCACCCAACACCTGATCGCATGTTGTATCACGTCCCCTGGTGTGCCTCGTCCTCGGCGCGCTTCGTGTGGTGCTACGTCTACGATGATACTGCGGCTAACCACAAAGACCCGGGGATACAGCAAGGATCAGAGCTGAGGAACAACGGGGACCAGACCAGAGGCCCTGGGTATGGCAGGGACCAGGCCAGAGACCCTGGGTATAGCAGGAACCAGCCCAGAGACCCTGGGTATAACAGGGGCCAGATCAGAGACCCTGGGTATAACAAGGACCAGACCAGAGGCCCTAGGAACAGCAGGGACCAGACCAGAAACCACGATATTGAATTTCATTGAGAAAATAAAGACATATCCCATATCATGATTAAGTTCCTAAACACCAAGTGCTAAAAGAGAGAAAGATGAAATAGAAGGGCCCTGAAAGTAGGGTAGGGAACGCACTAAAGGCAAACAGGAAAGAAAGAAAAAAAAGGTCCATATCATCAGACTGGGGAAGGGAATATAGGCCAACCTGCGGGGCAGGGGAGCCAGTCACTTGGATAAGGGTCAGGGTGTATTACAGGGGAGGTGGCGGTGAGGGCCACCGGAAGCAGGGTAGAGAGAGCCGTGGATGACCGTATTATGGCACTAACCTCGCCACTTTCTCCCCCCAACACACACACACACACACACACACACGCTGGATTGATCTAAATCATAATGTACTGAAGGAAGACAGGTCGCCGTCGCCTGGTGTACAGGGCGGGCAGGTCGCTAGCATTTCTGTCTGTCTGCCTGTGCGTGCGAAGGTAGGACCCAGGATGATCAGAGCAGCGTTCTCGATGCCTTATGTCCATCTCTCGAAGATCACTCTATTCATGCCTTTAATATCAACGAATGAGGACACACCAAGCGTCAGAAGTCCGGTGAATTCCCTGGCGTCGGTCAGCGTGTCGACCTAAAATCACACGACTCGATCTCAGGATACAAATTACAGTTAAACCAACATTGGTGGGAGGTGGGAGTGATGACACTGTGGACGGTAGCAGTGAGAAGCAGCAGTGAGCGGGTTCCCGAGAGTAATGATGTGTGCAGTGATCACTGTATCAGATACCCCAGCCGATACTATTGACAAGACGTGACCTGAGTCTCGCCAGTACCACACCCCGGGAACTTGCAAAGATGGTCCGGCTGGCCTCCCTCTCTCTCTCTCTCTCTCTCTCTCTTTCTCTCTCTTTCCTCCCCAGCGCGGCATTGTTGGTCGTAATGACACACCTTCTTCATAGGTCACAGAGTAGCGATCCTGATGGCAAAACCCTGTGCCCAGGCGTCGATTATGAGGGCATAACTTAAAGGGTCGAGGCATATCTGTCTGTCAGCGCGTGAGAAAAAAGGGGCCGAGGGAATTCCTTGTGAGAAGTTTGGCAAGAGGTGTACATCCTGGGTGAAAGCCTGTACCACCAGGGCTGCATGAGTACAGGAATACCCCCAGAGTACAGCTGACGATGCTCGGGTACAGCTGACGACGTTAGCCTCGATCATCAACCGATGGGCATGAACGAGCGGCGTTGATTATAAAGTAACAGTCGATAAATAACAGCAATCGGTAAGTGATGTCGGTAATCACAGGGGAAGGGATGGAAGGGAGCTCCCCACAACACCAAGTCCTCAGGGAGTAAGCTGATAGAGGTCCCCACGGCACCATGTCCCCATGGAACCCGGTGTTGGAGGTCCCCACAGCATCACATCCCGTGGAACATGGTGCTGGAGGTCCCCAGAGCATAAGATCCTCGTGGAACATGGTGATGGAGGTCCCCACAGCACCACGTCCCCATGAAACACGGTGCTGGAGGTCCCTCACAGCATCACAGCCCCGAGGAGAATGGTGGTGGTGGTGTCTCTAGGAACAGCCCAGCGCAGAAGCCCATTACCTTCCACGTCAGGAGAGTATTTGTTGGACGTGTCCCCCGTGGGGCCACCAGCGCTGGCGGCCGCATTACCTGTTTCGCCAGCGATTATTTCGATCACGCTTGGCGATTCGTGAGTCAACAATACGAATAATTACGCCATTCACCCGGGCGGAGCTGATCGGTGTTGGATCCCCCGCTGGTGTGTGATGATGGAGTTTAAATGCCTGTTTACATACCAGGTCCACGGCAGGCGAAGGGGACGTCCCCGTCTAGCCGGCCCTCCCGCTACCTCGCCTTGATGGAGTTTACGTGTCGGATGAAGCGACTCCGATCGTCTTTTTTCTTTTCTCCGAACACGGCCGACCGGCTGATGCATGCCCGCCCGCCGACTAGCGGGACGCTAATGATTTTTCATTGGCTCGCATGAAAAGGCGATGGAGCTGATGGAGGGAAGGTAAGGCTTAGGGTGGGGGGGGGGAGGAGAAGTGGATGCTCGGTGATGACCTAACGTGTACTGGCCCCTGGTCCGGGAGGCTCGCGAGGAGGAAGGAAGGGGCGGCGAGGACGCGTCCCACAGGGCCAAGAACCATCGTAAGTCCTCACGTTCGACAGATGGAAAGATCTTATGCTCGTATCCTCCTCAGTCGCAAAAACAAAGTCATCAGCAGAGAGAGATTTCTATAATTCTGTGGTGATCATGACGGTTAGCTATAAATTTCCCCGTCATTACGACGGGGGTTCAATATTGAATTAGTTTCTCAAATGACAATGAAAATCCTCTTCTGTAAATAAGAGGTACACGAGTGTAGGACTCACTAATACTCGGGAAATGTTCCCACACGGACACACGGACCCTCAACCCCCCCACGGCCAGAGAGCTTAGGTCGCCACAGTCACCCACGAAGTCACGGGCGTGATGTCAGCGACGTACGCGGCGCCAAGACGCGGCCGACATCCCGTCCGTGTTACCGTACATCAGCTCGTCCGCAGAATCCCTCAAACACACCAGTAGCAGCTCCTGTCCACCCAACGTCCGTAGGATCCACCTCACATCAGCTGGAGGCTCCCGACAACCAAAACGTCCATAGGTTCCTCCACACACACACACACACACACACACACACACACACCAGCGGCAGCAGGTGGCAACAGCTGGGTCACGCCCGTCACCGCACACTCGGCCATAGCCACCTGGCGCGTCCCGCGATCCTTCACCATCTCAAGACAATCGGTACAGTGAATCTCACGGCTCAGTGCTAGAATCTGACGAAGGGAAATGTATTCGTGGATGTATTCTGACGTTAACATAGGGGAGAGAGAGGAAAGACTTCTTTCGACGAGATTTTGTCTCAAAAAGAGTGTGTGTGTGTGTGTGTGTGTGTGTGTACCAACAGGTGAACACGGATCCGGATTACCAGGTACAAAACGTGGTTTACAGTCGAGCGAGTTTCCCAGTGTAGCACAGAAAGGGTTGGGTCACTGTCAGGTCAAAGGGCATGGGAGGCTGAAGTTGGGGGAAGGAAGGGGTGTTGGTGGTGGGGGAGGTAGGGTGGTGTGGGGAGAGACCGTGGGGGGGGGGGGGAAGGAAAGAGAGTGAGAGGTGAAGCAAAGGTTGTGAGAGCTTGGGGGAGGGAAAGAGACAAGCGAAGGTTGTGAGAGCTTGTGGGAGAGGGGCGAGGCAAGAAACGGACAGGGAGTCGACTGCTTGATACCCACAACCAAACTTATTACCTGGGGAAAACTGCTGACGTAATCACAGGTAGGCCCTACACTTGGGACACACCACAGTCACCACACACCTGGCGGACACCACAGCTATCACAATCTCTACTAGACACCACAGATATCATCACATCTAGCAGACACCACAGCTATCACACAGGGGAGCCCGATGACCTGCCCCCCTCGCGCTACAAAGCGTGTAGTGTTGCCCCGAGGCCTGGAGGGAGGAACCTCTTCCGTCAGGAGCGGGGCAGCGTCCTCCCGGCGGCGTCGGTGTCCCAGGCTCTCGCCCACCTCCCACGTAAGGGTCGGTCTGGGGGTCACAGGAACTTTGCCTCCGCGCGTACAAGTGGCCTCGGGGGTCTTGTGGGACCCGGGTAGTAGTCTCCGCCGCCGTCGCTGCCACGCTCAACGTGATCATCATATTCTACATCGCTGTAGCCTTAGGCTCTTAACCTCACCGACACCCACGGCATGGCCCCAGCGTGTCGCTTCTTGTGGGTTCCGTAATTTTCTTTTTTTTCCCTCCGTGTCACGCGAGCCCACAAGTTCCGCACCCTACGCCATAGTGAGGGGAGGTGCAAGGTCAGCGCCTTCTGCAGGAGGAGACAGGCCGCCCCTCGGTGTCAGAAGAGCAACGGCGGCGGCGGCAGCGGCAGCGGCGGCGGCCAAGAGGCGGGAGCGGTCGGGCGGGCTACGTAGGGCCGCTGGGCATCGCCTGCTTCACCCCAGTTTTTTGGCAACTTCCTCCCCCGGATTCACTCCGTTACCACAGAATACACTTTCTTTGTTTGCCATTCATGTAGCCAGCCACACGGGGGCGGCGTGACCCCTCCAGACACCGGTGCCTTGCGCCACAAACCCTCCTTGGGGCGACAGACAGACAGCACCCGGCTCCCCCTAGAGTGTGGTGTTACCAAAACAACTAATGCACCATAAGCACATTAAAGTAGACAAACAGAGGGAGCCCCTTACTTAACAATTCTCTACGGTAGTATGTAAGTGTGTGTGTGGGGGGGAGGGAGAAGGAGGGGGAAGACTGGGGCGGCGGCCAGGGTCAGGTCTGCCCTCTGGCTCTACCGAAGATTTTACGCCCCTTCCAACCACCTGAGTCACTCATTTACCACGTAATGCAGATAGATCGTGAGTGATGGCGTGGGCCCTGTCTCCTTCAGGTGAGCTTAGGGCTCTGACAAGTAAGTCCAGCCTCTTCCGGAGTCCAGACCTTCCTCAGGAAGGTCCTGGGATCACATAAATGGCTTTAGACCTTCTTCATGTGGGTCAACGGATCAGAGAGGTGAGTCCACAGCCCTCAAATGCGAGTCCACACCTTCCTCGGGTAATTCTAGCCTTCTCTCTGTGGACCTATGTCTCCTCCAGGTAGGCACGGGCGAACCCATCCCTACTTCACACAACGCAGGTGCTTCTCCAGTCAATAACCTCCCTGGATGTGACGCAGACCACCTCACCGCGCCATCAGTCACCAGCACACCAAGAAAGGGAGGCACCATAAACCCACATATTACCAGCCAGACACCCAAAGACCCATATAGGTTCCTGCAGACTTCGGCGTCAGCACTGGTGAAGTACCAGACACCAGGATCAGCTCGCTCGCCCACACAAGGGCCATATAAGCGATTTATTAACTGGAAGCCATTCACGGTTGTCAGCCCTCATGGAGGCTCAAATTGAGCAAGGAGAATGGGGGGGGAGGGGGAGTGGGGCGGGGGATTGTGGAAGGGGAGGGGATCTGGCCTGGGCCTCAGGTCCGGCCAAGCAGATGATGCGTAGTTGTGGCCAGCGCTGCCAAGGGCCAGTGATTTTGTCTGATGGACGTGGGGGACGCCAGTGAGCAACTCTGGTCGGCCGGGATTTGGCCGGGGGTGCCATGCTGTCGGCCTATGTTTGCCCTGGGTGCCAAGGGGGGAGGGACTGTCAGCTGTTGGTCAAAACTGCTAAGCGTTTCATACAGCTGCAGCGAGGGTTGGGAAGCCAAATGTGCAGCTGCAGTGGCAAGTTTAGAGAAAGTGCAGCTGTAGCAAGTGTTACTGAGAAAGTGCAGCTGTAGCGAAGGCTTGAAAACGACACACAGCAGTACCAAGAGGACAGGCAGCTGTACTGAGGTCTGACAAGGGGACACACCAAGTCTGCCATCACCGGTAACCTCGGGTGACCTGGACGGGGCACTCCAGGTACACCACCAACCTCGAGTGACCTGGACAAGATTCACTAGGTTCGTCATCACCGGCAACCTCGGAAAAACCTGGCCGAAAACTGCCAGGTCCTCCAACATCTAAGCTGACCTGGACGGGACTCACCAGGTCTTTCACCATCAGCGGCAAGAAGCCTCGGGTGACCTGTACGGGACTCACCAGGTCCTCCACAAAGTTCCCTTGACCTCCTTGCATCACTATTATCAAGCGTTATGGCGTAACGCGTCGTTTTCATCATCTGGGGCGCAAGAAAGCTTGTAAATATATTCTGCTCATCCACGGTCATAATTTTGTTTGAAAATATGAGGAATTAAGAATTTACAAAACATCTAAAAATAACTTCTTCACAATCTGGTAAAAATAATAATCAACGTCCCACTTTACAGACCAGCAAGCACTAAGAATATAATAACTATTTTCTAAGAATATGATAAGTAAACATTTTCTAAACTTGTGTCACTTCGTTCTGTGCAGACAAACTGGAATAAAGAAAATATAAATCTTCCAGATTCCGGAATCGGGTCGCCGTCCTTTGGCAGCGCTGTTCTCAAGACCTTTTCTGGGTTTCCGTCTTAAGTCACGCCTGTAACCCAACCCGGACCCGCGTCTTACATAAAGAGGAATTAACCAGCCGACTCCAGAAGACGCCGAAACTAAACCCTTCGGGAGAGGACGCCCTCACCGATACCGATCCCCGCTTATCGGCCCTCAAGGAGGAATCGGCCACGCTCCAACACATAACGATAAACAAATATTCGATATCTACTTACATTAAAACACCACAACAGAAGACGGGGCAAAAATCGACCCTAGCAAGACCATCGGAAGCGGGGCAAGAAAGGCGGCGGGAGAGGGGGGGCCCCCAAGAATGGCCGCCGACAATAGCCGAATCATCCGGGGAGCATCGACTGAACACGAAGAAAGGCCGAGGCACAATGAAAAGTTAAAATGTCCCGAGTCTGGAAGTTTGCTCGTGAAAATGGATGGTGGGAGCTTTAAAACTAGACCGCACAATTGAGACCCACTTTGTTGTCCAGGGAGGTAGAGAAGAAGGAAGTACTGTAGAGGGGCATGGAAGGAGAGAGCGAGGGAGGGAGGCAGGGAGGGAAGCAGGGACAGAAGAGGAAGAAGAAGATGGGCAAAGGGAAGAGGTGGTGGAGGAGGAGGTGGTGTCGGCCACAGGACTGCGGCGAGCTGGAAGGCAAAAGCCCCGTCCTGTGAGAAAATTGGCGCCAACTCCGTACCTCCCGTAACCAAGACCATTTCTTATTAAAGACATCAAAAATGAAAAAAAAATTGATGAATATTTCCAATCAAAATTTAAAAAAGTCTCCTGTATCGAGAAATACCAACATGGAAAATGTCGGAATCCAGCCCAGGCAGCGCGCTAGTGCAACACCAGAGATAAGTAGACTACAACTGAGCCATTGTGAAGACTTCGGCAGTGTTAATTGTAACACTATCATCCAGTCACCGCCGTCTCTCTCTCTCTCAACCTCTCCCTCACTCTCTCTCTCTCTGCCACTCCTCCTCACCACAAAGAATACAGCACCAAGCAGCAGGGGCGGGAGTCGTGGTGCCCGTGCTTTGGCCACTTTGCGAGGTACAGCGGAGGGGCGGCGCTCTCCTCCGATGGGGCCGCGCGCTAAATTAGCCCCTCCCCCCACCCGCGCCGGCCGGACCCCGGATGACACCCATTACGATCCGCTGGTGCCAGATATACGGTAAATCACGCACTCCCCGCCTTCCGTCAGGGATCTATGGACCGTATTCATCACGCTCAAGCACACGGGAACCGTGTAGCCAAATCGCACGAGAGTCCCCATCGTCCAGAAACTCAAAACAGACCGAATGAACCGCAACGAGAGTCGAGCGCCGCTTCGGCCCGCTCAAGCCGTCACTTCAAAAGCAACACATCATCACTCTCAATGCGTCTGAAGAGTAAAGCATAATTCGATGAGAGGAGAATGAGGGGGATGGATGAGGAGAGAGACCCCGGCAGATGAGGAGGGGGGAGAAGGGTGTAACTTGACCTCCTCTGGGTCCCCACCACCGGAAGGAGCCGCCGCAGAAATAAAAGACAGAAAGCGAGCATCATTTGACACACCAGTGCTCCGTCCTTACCGTACACCACCTCTATGTCTTCTTGCTCTACCGTAGAGCTCTGTAGGCGAAACAGTGCTCCAGCTCTACTGGCACATCAGTGACCTGGCTGTAACGAAGAGCTCTACAGGCACGAGGGTGCTCTAATATCTTAACCCGCCGTGCATCGGAACGTGCCTCCTCGAGTTGAAATCTCCTCACGATTCTTGAACACAGCCCATCTCGAACGCAACCTCAAGACGACCTACCAGCATTGATGATGAACACCTAAGTTCATATAACTTTTAGGTAAAATTTCTTGTTTAGATATAAAGAGAGGTTTGAGATAAATAGACAGAAACAAAAAAAAAAAAGTTTTGAACAGATCCCTGCACGAGAAAAAGTGTGAGCGCTAAGCTCCTCCCCTTCGGGACGCCCGGCCGCGGAGGGGGCGGGTGGGCGGAGCCTGGCTGGCTGGCTCGCTAGTTCTCTGGGCTGGCGGGGGAACACTCGCCGGAAGTGCTACTTCTCTCTCTTTTCTTTACCTCAAACCTGGCTACTTCTGCCCCGGGATGCACTGGCCCGCCCTTTGCTTCCACTGTTTGACTGTGTGGAGACAGCTCACGGTTGGGTCTCCCTTCTGCGGCCTGCGGACGAAGAAGGCGTAGGCGAGGTGACAACAAGGAGCGGTGGGGGGTGAGGGTGGGGACGGCCGGAAGTGGGGGAAGGGGGCAGAGGTTACAGGTAGCGTCCCGGAGGGTGTGGGAGGGGGTGAAGGGAACCTAGGGAAGGAACCTATACCATGATGTGGTCTCATATAGCCCCCCTCTACTACGCACTTCAGGTCGGCTACCCATAATAAAACAACGTCATTTCCGACGGGAATCACGTTGAAATGTACTGACATCAAAGGGTTGCGGCGACACATCTCGCAAAAGAGGGGGGAGCTTACGTAAGATTCCTGATTTACTGCATCCATGACATTACTGTACTTAACACTTATCAACATACACTGTCACAAACACACCAGCTCCGCCCTCCACCCACTCTCCCAGTGGCACAGGGGCATTAACGTTGCAGATCAGGGAATGCAATTCCAGCAACTCAAAATGACCTACAAAAACTGACCTGACAGATAACCAAGAGCATTACTACCCCTACGTCACAATGTGTACCCACTACAAGCACAGGTCACAAACTCACTACGGACAATAAGTAAAAACACAAGCACTTGCTCCTTACCTGACTTAGTAGGCTTGGTAAGCGTTTTGAGTGACTTGATTCCCATTTTGTTTGGCGGGGGTAGGAAATCCACATACATAATAGCAATAAATAAATAAAATCTAAGAAAATGGTTGATCTTGACTAGAAACGTGTATATTGAGAGGCGGGTCCCACCACGGCAGACCGGCGTTGAAGTCACTACTTGCTAAGTTTCTGTTCACTGGATTGCTATATAATATCTATATATATAAACATATATCAAGTTTGCACACCAAAAGGCTCTATATTTCTCTTTTCCTTTCTGCAACTATGGCTTCCACTGCGTTATTTTGCTGCCCGACCAGAAGTAACTGCAGGGTATACCACCACAAGCGTCACCGACATCAGACCCTGGCGGCGGCACCATACTAGGTTCTTGGAAAAGCATGACCCATGTTGGTGTGTCCCGGGTGCGTACGTCCACTACCGACCGTGTCCTAGGATATACTAACCGCGGGACACAAGCCGAGCCTCCACAGCTGACCCGCCAACTGTTACCAATTCGTGCTTTGACGGAAGCCCTTTGTTTATAAACGAAATATCCTCTTCGAACTATTGCTTTGAGATGATAACGGCAAGTCTGCAGATTTTACCGACCAGATGTCCTACGCACGCCCACAGAAACGCCATTCGGTGCCCCAAACCACTCCCAAAAAGCGATGCTAAATACGAAAGATTAACCCCCGATTTGGCAAATGTGTTGACCTGCCAAGCCAGTTGAAGTCACCGCGAATATCTGGCAACTCTTCCTGCCAGAACTCAATTGAATGATCTCGTTACCGCTTTATCTTCGCCGCGGGCTCTTTATTGCATTATCCCTCAAAGTCTCGAAGAATATACGACGCCAGAAAAGAATATCCGAACCACAGGAACAGCCCAGAGATCCGTTGTTCTTGGAGAGTTCATCTCAAGAGGATGGGGAGACCTGGTAACTCTGTCAAGGGTCGCGGGGGTTTCATAGGGCACACACACACACACACACACACACACACACACACACACTCAATTTGTTGCAGAAATTGATAAAATTACCTATAAGTCATTCAACATGACTGTTTCAACTACGAGAGCTCTTCATATAACCAGGTCAAACTCGTCTCAAAATAACTATGACATCTCTCTCTGACGGGCGTCAGTCAGGTGGGCATTAAGAATTCATGAGATAAAACACTCGAAACTAACAACAAACATCGTATAGAAAAAAAAATATACATACACACACACACACACCACGATCGTTATCAAGGTATTGCCATTGTTACAGTTCTGTATCATTGCGACAACGCTCCGCCCTCGCTCGGTCTGAAAGCTATCGCGATCAGGAGCACAAAACAAAATAGCGTCTTCGTGAAATTCAGCTGAAACCTGTTTGCTATTGTCCACACACACACACACAGACACCCAGACTTCCAGCAGCCCCTTTTGCGTCACGGCTCGGAAGGAAAATTAACTTGCATATCTGCCTCTTTATCTTCCCACGCTGGTACCGCCAGGAGACACAACAATCGACCCATGTTGGTATTACCTCAAAACTCCTGTGAGAGACAGAGGGAGATGAAAAAGAGGAGGCCATTTACGGCGGAAAATCATCTATTAGGAAAATGATGGAAAAACCGCCAGGTGGAGGAGCAGCGTCGACAGATATCGCGGCAAGAAAGGAAAAAGACCCGTTGCGAATCGTTGTTGCCGAAAGCCGGTGTAACGACTCACTAGAGAGAGAGAGAGAGAGAGAGAGAGAGAGACTCTAATATGAGGCGGGGGGTCGTCTCCTCCAAGACGCTCAGAATCAACAAAAACCACTTGGCTAATATTGATTTTTTCCTCTTGTAACATCATGCAGCCAATAACTAGCCTCAATCATCACTACCACCGCCGCCACTGCTGCAGTCCTATCATCACTACCATCACCACTGCTACAATTCCATCATCACTACCAACACTCACTGCTGCAATCCCATCATCACTACCACCATTACTGGTGCAATCTCATCATCACTACCACCACTACTGCTGCAATCCCATCATCACTACCACCACTACGGCTGCAATCTCATCATCACTACCGCCACCAGTGCTGCAATCCCATCATCACTACCACCAACACTATCATGGCATCACTATTATCGCCATCCATTTCCCGATACTCCTGCCACCATCATATCATTACCACCACAGAGTACCCTTACCACAACCAGTATCACCATCATTCCTACCACCATCTATACATGAAATACCTGAAAGTACCAACTTCCCTGTTGGACATTAATTAATTTTACACTTATTTCAGATACCAGTTCCCTACAACAGTGGTTTCCAACTTTTCTCAGTGGCGTACCACAAACCTGCCATTTCGCCCCATTCTATGTCCTGCCTCACATCCACATGACAGGTTAACACTGTAAAAGACTGTGAATTGCAGTCAGTCGTTTACTTAAGACACTGCTCAACATGGAGAATTACGTGTACAACACTCTGTCCAACATTCCATCCTTAACATAAAAATGTATTCACATTCCTTCCTACATACGACTGAAACTTGTAAAACAAGGCCCACCTACCGTGTAAACGGCTCTCACGTACCGTTAATGAGTGGTACTCGTACCGTAGGTTGGGATACAAACTTAATATCAAAGGTCTTCAATAGATTTTTGGCCATATATATATATATATATATATATATATATATATATATATATATATATATATATATATTTTTGTTTA
>JAYMFT010000040.1:472682-487351 GCA_038088735.1 Panulirus argus | reverse complement strand
ATTTCCAAGTCATCCACGGAGAGAGAAAGATAGAGAGAGAGAAAGAGAGAGAGAGAGAGAGAGAGAGAGAGAGAGAGAGAGAGAGAGAGAAAAGGATGACTTATCTCCTCCATTAAATCTTTTACAGTGTCTTGCAGACAATGAATTTATCCTCATATCCGCAAAAATCGAGTAATAATATTCCTAATGAGACAACGCTTGTGGTAAGCGCAGGAAACATCGCCGAGTGCAAACCACTTAATTATAATTCTTTATAGACCTTTATCTCTTATTTCTCTCTCTCTCTCTCTCTCTCTCTCTCTCTGCAGGCATGATGTATGTATGTATGTATGTATGTATGTAAATGTGTGAGAATAGGTATAAACACAAACATTCTCAAACGTTGAAATTTTTCCCGGAGTAATCTCCTATATTTTTTTTTCGAAACGTGCATTGCATACGAAATCTGGCTGGACTAATACAGCCATTTACAAGAAGCATAACCGGAAAGAGACACTGGGAGTCTGTAAATACGGAATTTCTTTTTTTTTTTACCACAGTTGTTAAGCGAAAAGAAAAACAAACAAAAGAATAAACGTTTACAGGAAACAGACGAGAATGTGCAGAAAAACCTTGTTAAATAAAGATGTGATATCTTCAAAATGAGCTGTTCGGAGCCTTTTATTATCGTGCGTTTTGTAAAATGAAAACTGGTGTTTAGCTGGCGAAGATGAGGACTCCTTTGGCAACACCTCAAAACATCTTTTGTTACGGATCTCCATCGCTATGTACGTACATTAAGCAAAATAATTTCCCCACACAGATGCTAGGCAAAAATCAATGTTCGAGGTAATCCATCAAAATAGAATCAGCGTTGCGAAGCAATTTGCATTTAGATGATAATAATAATAATAATAATAATAATAATAATAATAATAATAATTAAAATGATTATAGTAATAACAATAATAATAATAATAATAATAATATTAAAGATAATAATAATAATAGTAATGATAATAATAATAACAGTAATGATAATAATAATAAGAAAAATAATAATAAGTAAAATAATATTGATAATGATAATTCGCGCTCAACATTCCCTTACGGTACACAATACATGACTGATTTCTTTCCGTTGTGAGAGCGCTCGTTAGCAAAGACCTGAAATGTCGGTCCGTATCAATAAGACCCTGAGCCAGTACTCCGAAATGAGACCCTGAAACGGCGCTGGGTCGAGATATATAACAGGGGGACGATACACACACACACACACACTGCACTCCAGCACCTAATGTATGTGGACTCGGACTCTTTCTGCAATCGGCGATAAGATACGATTGAGCCGATACCGCAAAGTGAGAAATACCAGCAAGTTAGCGCAGACACGGGAGGCCCAAAGTTAACGAAGACACGGGACTCCCAAAGTTGGCGAAGACACTGGCTCCCCCAGACGAGTGTTTTTACAAACACCTTTCCACCTCGTAATGCGTAAGTGTGTAACTAGACATAAACGGAATAGCAGGTAGAGCAAGCAGGTGAACCCAGCAGGCAACAGACTGAGAACTTAGTAGGCAGAGCAAGGAGGTGAATCCAGCAGGCAAGAGACTGAAGACTTAGCAGGTAGAGCAGAAACATATCGAAGCAGGGAATGAGAGTACAGAGAGATGGCAAACTGAACATATAATACTGATTCAAAGCTGGCCTGAAATCTACAAATCATATTTTTTTTTGTAGGGAAGTTTGGAGGGAGATAACAGATTATGGAGGCAGGTAAAAAGTAATTCAGAAGGTTGTAGACAGAGATGGTCTTGTGGATATCTGAGAGATAACACAGGTGTTATCTTTGTTACTAAGTAATTTCATTTAAGAAAATAATTATAAGATGAAGGAATAAGTCAGCTGGCGTTGTAGGAGGCGCAGAATCAACATTGTCGGTAACGCTGAGGCAGCACAGCGGGTAGGACAGAGGGCAAACATAGCAGGCAGCGCAGAAGAACAACACATCAGGTAGCGCGGACACGCAACACGGCAGGTCGCGAAGAAACACAACACATAAGGGAGAGAAACACATGCACCACACAGTACGTAGCGTTGAGACACAACACAGCAAGTAGTGTAAGAAAACAACAACACACAGACACAACAAAGTAGGCAAAGCAAGGGGTCAACACAGCAGTTCGCCCAGACGCACAACACAGCAGGCAGCGCAAGGGGACAACACAGTAGTTAGCGCATACATACAGCAGGCAGCGCAAGGGTACAACACGGCAGGTAACGCAAGGGGACGACACCACACCAAGTAGCGCAAAGAGTAACATAGCAAAAAGCGCAAACGTACCACATGGCAGGTAGCGCAAAGATAACACAGCAGTTAGGTAAAAGGGATAGCACAGCAAAATCCGAAAAGAAGCCACATAACAGGTAGCGCAAAGGGATTACACTGCAAGTAGCACAGAGAATCAACACAGCAAGTAGCACAGAAGACCAACGCAGTAGGTAGTGCAGGTGAACAACAGAGCGGGTAGCACAGAAAAGCAGCTAGAATAGGGGGGAAGCATACCAAGTACAACAGAGACTATAACTCACAGGGCCAACATGGCAAGTAGCGCAGGCATTAAACACAGTAGGTAACGCAGACATAACACAGCAGATAAGGACAAAGACACACCACACAACAGGTAGCACAGAGGGACAACACAGCAGGTAGCACAGAGGGACAACACAGCAGGCAGCACAGAGAAACAATACAAGAGGTGACGCAGATACAACATAGCAGGTAGCACAGCAGGAAGCACAGCGGGGGAGGAGTGGGGGAAAACAGCGGGCGGTTTATGAACCACAACGCAGCAGGTAGCGGAAAGGATCAACTCAATAACAAAGAAACAACACAGCATGCAACACAGAGAAACTCCTCAGCAGGTAGCAGAAAGAAGCGCCATAGCAGAGGCAACATGGAAGGAACAGCATAGCAGGTGGCGCAGAGAATACCGTAGCGGGGAGCTTACACACTCGCATACACAGTCGAGGTGATCACGCTGTGGAGGGAGGCACTAGCGCCATAGCCTATAAACGCCACTATAAAGCTTATCATCTAAAAAAAAAAATATGGATTTCAATGTAACGTATATTTATCTAATCTATCTATCTATCTATCTATCTATATCTACATACACTCACACGACCTCTTTCCACATGAGGGGCCTCATTACGGTGGCATGAAAGAGAATAAGTGTTTTCGGTCTTGATAACAAGCCGGGGATTTCGGTTCTCAATAGACGCCTCCAAGAGCGCTGTCATGGAGTCTCTTCAAATCTGACACACAAAAATAGACACGTTATTAGCCAATGGTTTAATCCTGTATTTATGATTAATAATCAACTAATATCATCCCTGTTTAAACCTTCTCATTTCAAAAGGTTTTCTTTACTCGTTCGGAAAAAGAAAAATCGATATACTCATATTTTGCGATACACACATATACACATCTTTTAATGGGACACACTTAAAGACTAGACACATTCGACACGAGCTCATTAATAAAGATTCTTTTAAATGCTTATGGATTCACGCCAAGTAATTTTCAGTGTACTGAGAGCTAAGTACTGAAATATTAATCAGTTCATTATATGAGGGGTCTAAGCTGCCAAGGCGCAGCAGTTTATGCGCAGAGCGCGCGACTGACTGATCGCCCTTCCAAAATGTCTAGTCTCCCACAGCGGTAACTAGCCGCACTGTCTTAAAGCCACATTATCATATATTTCTGCATTTCTTTCGAGCCTGTTGTTTAAGATAATCTTATTTACAAGGATGAAAAGAAGCGACGAAAGGCATTCTACAGACAAGGGTGACCGTGTCTATGCCTTAGGCTGGCGAATCTGTGTAATTACATTAGAAATTTTACAGCACTGCTGTCATGAAAAGGTATTGGTGGTGGTCGAGTCTGGTAACGCTGTTATACACACGCGGCGCCCCGTTGCTGAGGCACTAGATACGAAATCAAACACCCCCTTTGGGCCCTCTTGGCTGCCGGTTTTTTGAGATACTGTGCAAGGGTGTCCAGCGGTTTGCTATACAGTGTGCGTTTTGCCATACATCAAGATGCGGGTTCGGTTCGATTCACACATTTCCCTGAGAGAGTATATTAATGACGACGTCCATTTGCGTTGAAAAGAATATTAGGACCCGCGTTGCGAATTGATGTAACGAAAATATACTAATAAGCGAATGACGAGGAACGCAAAGGTAGGAAAAGAGGATTTAATGAAGGAACAAAGATGTCCACATTACACAGTTTACGGTGTGCAGATTATGACTTCAGAGGAGGAGGAAATGACCGCTTGAAAAATTGAAATGCATCACTCATCCGAAGTTTCGTTTATCCGACGCCAACATAGCCTATTTTCCCGTGGGTACTGCCAATAAAATATAGTCGTACACAGGGAACACGGACGGAAAATATGAAACTCCATTTTTCAAAAGATTTCAAAGAATTCTCAGTTTTTCTTTGGTATCGTCCATTATTAGAGCAGTGATTATGAGAACGAATTCTATACTATAGTAATCTTATGTTCCGTTCTCATTTCGCGAAGAAATTATTTCAGTATTTCAGGAAATATTTGAAATTATAAACGAACGCTAATCAGTTCCTGTAAGGTATTTTTACCCAATAGTCAGCTTCCGATCCCTTTTGTAAAAGTCTATATTCTTCACAGGAATATATATATATATATATATATATATATATATATATATATATATATATATATATAATGGTTGGGTGTAAACAGGTCTTGCCTTGAATGGGTCAAAAGTATTATTAGAATTTCTTCTTATTCTTACATTATTATCGTTCACTATAAACCTGAGACATTCCTTGCATATAACATAAACCCAAAACTTTTAAGTTACACACGGTTTAATCCTGATATTTCGGTAACGAACAGTTTATATACAGTTTATATTAAGTTTACGAAAGTAGTTGCAGATGTTATCTGTCCAACAAGCTTTTTAAATATTTGTGGTTATAATAATGAGAATTCAGTGCCGGACGGTTTATAACGAGCCTAAGACCAACTGGTCATAGGCAGTTTAATCATAAGCGGAAGAAGGCGATTACAGCGCAAGATTCTCATAACGGACAGTACAACTTCCACGTCTGTTTAAACCTAAGCCCAAACGGACGGCATTAATGACAGTATATTAACCTAAGACCTTACTTACGGACCACATTAATGATAGTATATGAACCTAAGACTTCATCCACGGACAGAACAAGAACAGTACATAATGCTAACAACTACGAACGATAAAGGAAGGACACTATGAACCTAGTACTTTAGCCACGGACGGTTATAAACCTCAGGTGAGATAGTCCCCGCTGAGGAAATAACCCGGATGTGGGATATTAGGATGTCGTTAAATGGCTACTTCAAGATAAAAAGTATTTCATATTAGTATTCAGCAGTGGCAATGCGGGGCGAGATTTAACGTCAAGGAATCACTGAAACCCAGATCGAATCTAGTGCACAATGTGGACGTCTCTTCCACTGCATTACTGAGCTAAAGCTTAAAGTGGCAAAAGCTTAATCTCACTTACACTTAGGGTATATACATGTTGCCTATACACCCAAAGTTAAGCTTGGACATGCTTGCTCCTCCTCCATTCATACGAGGCTACTGGGTACGTTACTTTTTCAGCACTCGTATGAAGACTTACGTACATGGGCATTTCTCACATACGATGTCCCTCCTGTGTGCCTTCGTCGGGTAGGTACTGCCACCACCACCACTGCCTTCAGACATTGCCTGCAGGTGACAAGCAGCGGTGAACTGATGGTGATAGCAAACAGACCGTCTTGCATCTTACGAGAGACGTACTCACACACACACACACACTTACGCTGTCCCCGTTTTTATCTATTTTTATATATTTACCGTTGTATTTCTAAGTCTCAACAGGTGGTATAACCGGTATTAGAATATAGTTACCAAACTAATCACTATGTAGACACTGTGCGTAAAATATTGTCTTGGGGATAACAACGTAAATAAAAAATGTCTGGTCGTTGTTATTTAATCATGAACAACCACAAAACCACGGCAGTCTATAGGATGTGATTATTATATTGGTAACAACCACAAAAGTGACGATGGAACAGCAAAAAAACAACAGCTTGCCGTACATAAACAGTCCTTATTTTTCTGTGCTGTGGCACCTATTGTCAGTTTTCAAAACATTACGTTAAGCAGCTCTCTGTTACGTGGAGTATTTGTTAGGTATTTTGTCACAGAATTTCTTGTAATAACAAGGAATGTCACCACAGGTTAAAAACGTATGTTTCAATATTTGTCAAACACAAACATGATAATAATTGGCGGTTTTCTTCAAGAGCAAATTTATCAACATATCATTATACAACTTTATGGAAAAATAGCAAATATTCCACTTTTTTCTGTTGGTGTTTCTGAAACCCACTTTCAAGAATGAAACGAAGGATTGGATCAAAAGACAGAATACAAAAGGTAACAACACTAAATCATTCAAATTTCGTGACTCAAGATTCAGCCCGAGTTGCAAGAGAACACTAAAGTACAGAAGAGTGCCAACTCAATCTATAGCTAATTTGGCACTTGAGACGGTAATCAGGGTAATAACATTAATAACATGGAAAAGTAGAGGTGCTCTGAAGCCAAGATCGACATTAACATATCCAAAACGAGGTACAGTATTTTTTTCTTTAAAATTTGATCGCTGTAACGCAAAATAACGGGCAACGACTCTCAAGCGTGTAACGACTGGTGCCTCGTTTGGGTGAAACAGAGCTACAATGATGGAGAAGGCGATGCCTTCTACAGTCGTCGGCAAAGACAGCTGGCTGGCTAAGGGAGTGGGGGGCGACGACGACAACAACAGGGGAACTAGGCGTTTGTTGGGTTCTCCAGTAGCAACGGCGCCCAACAGAGCCACTCGGGACCTGTCATGATAATCCCTATAATTGCGATCAACTGGATAATTCCTCCGCTCGACAGGGAGATTGCGAGGTGAGGGGGAGGGAGGGCGGCAGCTCGCCTGGATTATCTGCTGTTCCTTCGGCGAGGAGTCGAGTCTCCTCCTCATGTCAACATTAGGCTCTCAAGGAGGGAGCGTTGGTGGTAGTGTACATCAGCAATCATCCTAAGTCTTAAAATCTGATCACACTTCACTTACAATTCTCGCAATGGATAGATAACTTGCAAATGATAGCTACTACTCTTAGAATTAGACACCTAGTCATAATATACTTATGTTGTCAAAGTGTGATTTGAATCGGATCTGTGAGTACTACAATTTGTCATAACACTTAAACTGTCATTCACTTTGTAGTTGGAACGTAAGTACACGCGGAACGTAAGGACATCAAACGTTGCAGTGTGCTGGTCGTAACCTCAACAGATCCGAAAACTTTGAAAGGTGTCCACAGAGTGCAAAAGGTTTCCCCCAAAAAAATGCGACACGAAATCCTTAGCGCGCAGAGCTGGCGACTGTGCCGTTCGATGCGTCGCTCCTCCACACCACAAGTCAGTTCATAAATACAACATCACTTCCGCGAACCATAGGCTTAGAGGATCAAACAAAATCTTCAATAACCTCCACGGAAATCCTTCCCCCGAACAAATCCTTAATCCCCTTAACACCCAATCCTCCGATAAAATCCACGAGATCCGCATCAGACACCGACACAAAAGATCACTGTGTAGGCATTAACAGCCACTGGGACTCGAGTCTATCAAGAATTAATCGTGGGTACTTGTATACAACTTGTAATAAGCCTCGAAAGGCTTGCCTTAAACGACCCTTATCCACTGCTGAGGTTAACACGAGCCTGTTGAACAGAAGGTCAGGTCCAGGGCTGAGGAATCTTTTTCTAAATTCTCTCCTTCCGTTTAGTAGCGCTTACCACCGCCATCACCTATTCCTGCTAGTGATACAAATTACATAGCATTAAAACAAGGGCTAGGATTCCAGACTCATTCGTACTGTTTGCTTCCCCTTGTTAACGCCTTTTCTTAAAATACGACACCCGGACGAGTTGTGGCTAAATATGGGTGCCTCAATGCAAATACTTTGCGTCTGGCGAGACTAGGGAATTATAAAGAGGTGTGAAGAGCTATACGTGAACGCTGGCGGAAGAACATAGTAATATAAGGCTAAATATAATTCATTTTTCACCCGGTAATGAATTATAAGATGCTTTTCGGTAAATTACATTCATTAGCTCTAATGTAGGATACAACTAATGTAGACTTCACATTTACAACTACAAGGATCACGGTAACATAAATTACACTAACCACAAAATATAATTTTCTTCCACTCTCAAAAGTCCTAGGTTTTGAGGATCTTCATAGACGCGTCACTTTATCAACCCAATGCTAATTTTTCAATCAGCAAAATAGCTCTGGAAAGTAACAAAGCCATTACCGCAGATTTTTCATATTTTTTTTTTTTACATTTCTACAAACATGGACTGAAAACTACCACCAATATAACTGGTGTGATCTAAAACATCACTGATGAAGATGGAGCGCCGAGGTCTCACATCCTACTACGCTACTAGTACATGCGAGTGACGTGTGATTAGTCATAATTTCCCGTCCGTCTAACTAACTGGAGTACTTCCTTGACTCATGACTGTGTATATATCTTGGGTTTTTAAGTCTTTTAAGATCATGACGGTTCTAAAGATAACGACATTTTAGTAGCGATCCCTGTCTCGATATTTTTTAGGGGAAACGATAATTCTGAATATTTAGTTGTAGAGATTATCAAAGCTTTCCTTGAATTTGTCAGCGAAAATTCCGAGTCTAATTGTAGGTATGTGGTTTTGTGCTGTGCAGCGGCTGTCAGCGTTATTAAGCTTTACGGCACAAGCTGCACAGAGGAACAAGCGCCTTGCTCACCACAATCACAACTTGAGGCGAGGCAATTTCAGGAAGAAAAAAATACACATGTACAAGAAAGTAAATACAATTGTCACACGAAAGCAAGGGACCACAATCCATTTTGTTTCAAAAGGGATTTTCACGCATTTTCGCCAGCGGTGTGTGAGCGATAAGATAAAATTATTCTGTGATCATTTGAAATATGGCAAATTTCGCTTGCATTAGCAAACGCGTATATAATATTGATATGAAGTATTGCGTCTGTAGATGATGATTTGATAGAAAAAAAAATAGAAATTGTCCACATACGCTATACATTATCTATGGATAAAATTAATCGAAAAATGAAATCAGAAAAATTTTCTCAGCAGAGAAAAACTCAAAAGCGAAAGTTTCTATAAACCCCCCAAAAATTCCCAAGCAAATTTATTTTCGTCCTCAGTATTTTCTCACAGATACAAGGCGGAGTTACAGCACACCTACGCATCTCCGTCAAAAATGATAATCACTTAGAAATAAAGAAGGAAAAGCACATCCGGAGCAGCTGGATATACCGCACGGGAGGGAGCCTAACCCACACTTGCCACGCTCAGAAATCCACCCAACCTATGTCCACACTTACTCACTCATGGAACCTTAGTATATTGCCAGATACGTAAAATCTAATCCCTGAGAATCATTTAGTTGAACGCCCACAAAAACCCGAATAAAATCAGTTATCAATCCATCATGATAAACTAGATAATATCGTTAATGAAATGATAAGCGACCAGCGCTCACTACCATTTAGTCTCAAATGCCAATAATACAATGTTCTGAAATCTATTGGCACAAACACAAGAGTTCAAAGTGCGGGAAGTATTGGCGACATAGACAATAAGGAAATTAATCATTTAAGAAATTGAAATGTCAGAAAATAAGCGAGAGTGTGGAAAAAAAAAAAGAGGAACAGAGTTTTATATCAAAACTCGTATATAAAATCAGTTGAAGACCATGTTTGGGATGAACCTACCAGCGACTTCCGATCCATCTTGGCCCCAGACGAAGGTAAATAACAAGAGCCTTGTGGAGTCTTTATCTGCTTCCCTGCGGAGTCGCCGCTGCCGCCGTCTCAAACACACACACACAGACACACACACACTTGTTATGTCAGAACTGTGTGTTGTCCTCGCTTATGACAAACACGCATCTGGCCGCACCTTGGCCGAAGGCGAATTGTTGAAAATCAACCACGGTATTTATAATCACTGTATCACACACCGCAAACTTTGTTCACTACACTTTATATATAAATATATATGTATATATAAATATTGTATAAACATCCTCGAAGTATTCTCCAAATTCGTCAAAAAAAAAAAAAGATAAATCCACCAGCGAATTTCCTTGTACGTGCAAAAATTTAGCCAGGTTATTTTTGAAAAAAAAATTTTTGTGTTGCAAGGCACCGTCTATGTGTCGCAAAAGGAGAAGTTATATTAGAGACTCGTGCAGTCCCGGCGGTATGGAGCCAACACTGTGTGTCACCGTGTGTTGGCGCAGGCCCGGCACCACGGCAGCCACAGCCTCATCACCACCACTACCACACCGGCGATCACCACCACAAGGCGACTGTGACACTGAGGAGGGCCACCGCCGCCGCCGCCACCAGGACCTGCTGCCGGCACACGCAACAACTGCTCGCAGCCGCCACCATCCTGGACGCGACGCTGCGCCCCCACACACACACACCCTCTTTTCGCAGGCCCCCCAGCTGCCGCCGGCAACGTGATCAGTACACCGCTGCCGACAGAGACGCAGCCTCGCGCGGGACCATACTCGTTACGACTGGAGCTCAGGTTGAAGGGGGGAGGGGGGGGAGAGAGGAGGGGGGGAGAAGGGTGGTGGTGTGGGGTGGTGTGGGGTGTGGGATGATGGGATGGGGCGGCAGGTGGTTCGTCGTGCCCGAGAGAGTGTCTCTCGCACACACACAGCTGGTGCCTGCGCCAGGTGGTGGTGGTGGTGGTGGTGTGTGTGTGTGCGCGCGCCCGCCTCCTTGCACGGTCCGCTGCTCTAACTAAGGCACGGGTTTGGTGGTGTGGTGTGGACGTGATGGACCTGCTGCCAACTAAACACCTTCCTACACACTCGCCCAGCCGCCGCCAGACTAAGCCTCGACCCCTCACCGCCGATACGATATCCCCAACGTAACTATAATTGCAATCTGGGAGCCAAGGTAGCAATTTGGGCGGCAGCAAGTTCTCCGCTTGTGGTGGTGGTGGCTGGTGTGTGTGGGGGGGGGGAGGGTAACCCGCGGCAATGTTGCTGTGGGTCTCTCGGCACGCCAGGAATCACGCCAAAAGGACCCGGGGAAGAGAGAGAGAGAGAGGGAGGGTGTGGGGGTGCGTGTGCGCGCTCGCTCACACCCGACGGACAGTGGACACCGACCCAAAACACCTACAGTCTCATACTTACGAGGCCTCCTCCTTTCTCCGTTGTGTAAATGTCCGTCCGATTGGAAATATTTAGATCGGTGAGCATCATTGATGCAGGATGGTCAAGCAAATCACCAATCGCAAGATTAGGTCACAGGGGGGTCACAATATGACTGGAGAGGTCACTCTAATGATAGTCCACTGCGTCGTGATTACAGTGGTTACAGGTCTGATTACCAGGTAGACCAAACAATCACCATACTTAGGGCCAAACAACTGCCTCACGACAGACCAAGTACTCAACTTACACTGATCTCGTACAAGTTATCACTCAGCAGCTGAGCTGGTTGGTGAGGGCGGGGCGTGGGGCGGGAAGCTCCGCCCCAGTGCGCGTTATGCGTCCCTCGCCAGGCATCCCAGGGTGGCAGGTGCCAATCCGTGGCAGCCGAGGAGCCCCCGAGTGACGTCTGCCCCACCCCCTGAATCACCAACCCCGCCCACCACGCCCACCGACCCCAGCCACTGCCATCTACCGGACACCTCGTACACCACGCTTCTTTACAACTGCAGAAATGCCTGGACCGCGGTTTGGACGTGAAAATAAGGGGTTAGCTTGCTTCTATGACGGCACTACGTATTAAATAATGGTAGTCACTTGTTGGATCCGTCCTCCAGTCTTTCATTATGCATATTTGAACAAGCACTTGGGATGACTAACACCACGAGAGGGCGTTAATTGCTGATACCAACACGTGTGGAATGACGGAGGTTCTGTAGTAAGGTGCCGCCCTTCAGTACCGAGCCAATTTGAGTTAAGTGAAACCCAACATCAACGCGACGCCTCCTGTAGAGAGGCATCAGCCGTCACAGGGAAGTTTTCCCCTCCGCCTGCTTGTTGTGCTGTAAATAACGCCCCAGCTGAAGAGAGTGAGGGAGAGAGCAGGGGGTGTGGTGGTTGGTAAGAGGAACTAGGAGGCGGTGGTGGCTCCTCGCCCCACCCCACAGTAGCCTGAGACGCTGAGGTCAAGTGGTGGTTACTACTGTCCCTGTGGCGGAGGCCCATCAGCGCCACGCGTCCGCCTCAACTCGACAGGAAGAACACACACACACACACACACACACACACACTACCACCACCACCACCAGCCCTCACGCAGTGTTGGAAGGGTCTGTGGCACCCGGTTCGCAGGATGATGAAGATATTCCTACTGTTGGCGGCTTCTCGAGAACGATATGATTCCATAAAGGTTTTCCAGGAGGTTGGAAAACCACAGAAGCATCTCCAGAAAGGCGATTCCAAATGCATAGCCTAGCACTACTACTACTGCTTACAACTGGTGCTGCTGAATGGCGTAAGGAATGTCTTAAGTTAGGGGTTTCGAGACGTGGGGGAGATGAAAGAGAGGAGGAGGTTGATAGAGGAGGGGTCGGGGGACAGGGGTGGTGGCCGCCTTCATTCACAGCTCCACCTCCTGAGGAAGGAAGGAGTGGAGTGCTGGTGGCCTGGCTTTACTCACAGCTCTTTTTGCCGCTCAAGTCGCTGCCCACCGAATAGAAATCCAGGCGGCTGGTTCCCCCGCCACACCTGCGTTACTTGCTCTGACAGCATCTGTCTTCTCTCCGGTGAAATGAGAACTTAATCCTTCTCAAGGGCTTCCGTTAACGCGAATGTTGTTACAAGGGTACATAACACGATGGAGTATGAATAACGCTATGAAGTCCTTTAGTAAATAAAATCTGACGATTACGGTGGGTATATTAGTTACTGAAATTTGAGGTGTATCTTCTCATCACTTACGCATAAGACCAATATCTTGAGATTTAGAATTCTACATAAACAAACAGGCATAGAGACACATACACACACTGTGTGTGTGTGTGTGTGTGTATTCTTGATACTTCACAAGCTTTCAATACTCATTTTATCCGGAACACAGAATATAAGCACATTAGAACAAAGCGCTTTACCACCAACTATTTTCTCTTTATGTTCTAAAGCTGCAGAAAATTATACTCAGGTTGACAGAGAGCTTTGAGGTATTGAAAATATGAGAGAACTGGGAATGAGCCATTTAAGCTCAGCCTCAATGTGCGTGTAGCCTGTCAGAGATAGAAGAAGCCTTAAACATCATAATTAACGAAATGATATTCAGAATAACTTTTCTCAATATTTCCAACTCTGAAAACTTCGTCATAATTCAGAAAGGATTACAGAAAGAATTGCTGCTTTATTTTGTGTTTCTGTTCCACACAAGAGCGCGTTTCTGGTTACTGACTGACGACAGAGAGAATTCTTGTAATTTCAAAAGCTAATTGTGTCACTCAGGTAGATATTGATCGTAACACATCCAGCTGATTGAAATTTGTTTTATACCCAGATAGGTTGATTATAACCAGAAGACTAGTTAAAGATAGGAATTATCAGCCAGTCAACTACTCTTTAGTAAACTAAAGGAAAGAATTATAGAGTACTAGACTTATTCAGTGATGTAACTGACTTAAATGGTGTGCGTGAGTAGCGAATCCTTTCTTGAAAGGTTGGAGATTCAATGAGCGTTTGTGAGATCTGAGTAGATTTGGAAACTTTTCTCTTAAATCTTCTAGATAATGGACACCCAATGCCTGGAAAGAAAAAAAAAAAAAACGTATTTGTTTTAGAAGTTTGTAAATTCCACCTTTAAAAAGTTTTTTCAGACTCCAGTTCACTTGTCAGTAAAAGTTAATGGAGAATGATTTGTTGTCAAGTGTTTATCTAACTGTCAGTTTCAACTTGACGTCAGAACTGCGTCCAGATATTCTAACAAGGGGAAGGGATTATAGGTTCCAGGGTTTTATGTGGGCTGCACATCCTCGCTGATATCCGAGAACAGTCAGCAGATTATTTTTTTTTATTTTCTACAACCAATTCATCCAACTTATTGGCCTATGATTGTACATATTTGCACAGATCTGTGCTGTATTTGGCTCACGTTGACTTTGGGAAAATAGGAATATTTAAGTATAAGAAAAAGAAGAAGGACATCAACCCTGGAACGTGCTAGTAAAAAGAATTTTGACTTTTTCATTTTGACTTCCCAGAATTTCTTATTCCCCAAGAAACCTCTTTTCTAACAGTCACAAGAGTCTCTCGCTGGACCACTCCTTCCAAACCCGACAGCATCACAAACCATCGGCAAAACGAATAATGAACGACTTCTTTCACTCGCCCACAAACCAGCACATCACACCCTCCCTTCCTACCCTCTACAACCACTACCACCACCACCACTACTACCACCACTCCACCCACCACGCCCACCCATCCCCCTCCACCTTCCCAAGCCCCCCTCCCCGCCCGCCACCCAGCCC
>JAYMFT010000040.1:446888-463318 GCA_038088735.1 Panulirus argus | reverse complement strand
ATAATATATATATATATATATATATATATATATATATATATATATATATATATATATATATATAAACACGTACTGGACACATGGAACAGATGATAGCGATTGATCTCTGGGATCAGATTGATCACTCTGCTCCTGAACACGGAAAGGAAAACCTGTCTCTATGAAGCCAGAGAGGCGGAGAGGGGGGGTAAGGCGAGAGACAGTCTACCTGGCAACCTCTGAACGCCTTTACAAGCACTGATTACTCGGCTCGCCTGCGGAGTTGCTTTTTCTGGGAGGCGTGTGAGGAGACAGCAGCAGCAGCAGCAGCGGGAGGCCGCCGCCTGTGTTGCTGGCTCGTGTTCCCTGGCTTAATTACAGCTTCGGCAGGTGATCAGGCGAGACGTGAAGGTATGAACGGTGATCACCTGCCAGTAATGTTGCTAGGTGTACCGCCTCACAGGACGCACGGTCCTGAGGGGGTGTGTTAAGCATGTTACCATTCTCCAGCAGAACGCGACCGTGAATGTTAATGGTCTGTGGTTGGAATGAATATTGTAGGGTCAGGATAGATCAACCATGACGATATAGAGTCATCATAGGTCAACCACGATGACATGGAGTCATCATAGATCAACCATGATGACATGGAGTCATCATAGATCAACTATGACGGCATGAAGTCATCAGAGATCAACCATGACGGCATAGTGTCATCACAGATCAACCATGAAGGCATAGAGTCATCACAGATCAACCATGACGGCATAGAGTCATCACAGATCAACCATGACGACATAGAGATAATACAGATCAACCATGACGGCATAGAGTCATCGTAGATCAACCATGATGACACATGGTCATCATAGATCAACCATGACGGCATAGAGTCATCATTGATCAACCATGATGACACAGGATCATCATAGATCAACCATGATGGCATAGAGTCGTCACAGATCATCCATGACGGCATAGAGTCATCATAGATCAACCATGATGACACAGGGTCATCATAGACCAAGTATGACGGCATAGAGTCATCCTAGAGCAACACTAAAGACGTATGTATATGGTTAGCTGGCTGGGTTACGTGCATTTCAGTCTTCCAAAGGCATCAGTGGCCATCATCTTGAACTATAAATCAAAAAGGTGTTCTTGTTGAATTTCTGAGCCACTAGCCAGGTTTAGTGTCTCGTGTATTTCCACTAGGCATACACACGGCAAATAATTGCCTAATTTACATTTCTGTGGTGTTTACCGAGGAATCTTGTTGAACCTAAGCCTATGAAACAACTGTTGCAATAGTGGTAAAGTGATTGCAGTGGCTTTTTGCGAATCTGTCGACCAAGCTTTGATTCCAGGTGTCGTCAGCTGGTAATCAACAAACAACAACTGTCCCTCCATCTTTCTCTGGTGGCTGGTAAGTGAAATAACAGACCGCTGATACGACAAGTGGGGTTAGTCAACAACGTTCAGAACACCGAGGCTCAAAACCTTCTGGAAGATGCAAAGAGTCAGGGAAATTCTGACCTTAAGCTGAAAAGTCTTGACCTCTGCTGGTGGGATGGCGTGTTGAGGTTATGCTGCAGCCTCAACTAGTGGGGTTGTTATATACGAGGTTACGCCAAAACCCCAAGTGATGGGGTAACATATTGAGGTGCTGCCAGAGAAAGCAAAAGTGTCAAAAGCCGTTGAGAAGATGGTGAATCAAAGAGAAAACGTAAACAATCATTTTCGTTGTTTACGACTAAGGTATTTGATCCAATTCCTGTCTACACTATAATGTGTCTCACATGGTCTACAAATCGTGTAGAATGCTTACAATCCTAATCCCAAGCTCCAAAGACGAACACTATTTCATCATGCATATACGATAATGTATTCTTTTTCCATGACTTCCAGATATGGAATCATCTCCACCCCAATATAGTAACTACCAACCTCAGTGCTTTTCACTCCTTCCGCATACAATGCGTTGACAAGCCAATCAAAACGGCCTTAGTCGCGTCCAAACAACTCCCCCTTGCCACTTGCATAGCCTCGGTAATCCCAGCGATACGGAAGCCCCACTGGAAACCCAACTGGCTTCATTCTCTTATATCTGGAAGGGTTTAATCGTTTTATTCTTCTAACTAATACTGTAGTAAAGCTAGAATCTTGTTATTCATGCAGCCAAGTATTCAATCTTACCGAGGGCCACTTACTGTCATAGGGCTTCACAGTCTTTGAGCACTGACAGACTTAGGAAGCATGACAAAACGTTGAAGACTAAGTCTGGAAAGACCTTGAAACTCAGCTTGGCTTTACAATCAGTGGCAACAAGCAACACTGTGGAAATCACGGTTTTGAGCCATGCTAGGCCAAGCCATAAACATAAGAGCAATACTTAACGAAATCTAATCAACTCTGGACTGTCTTTTAAGAAATCTCAGACATAGCAAACGTCTAAGATCGTACATATTCAGAGCGGGCAAATGCTATTAGACAGTCACCAGGTTTCATTACATTATTCCAAGTTTATTCACAATCACTATTAATTTTCTCATGTCTTTATGAACTATTAGGTAAAGGATACTGGGACATATTTAAGAGATAAAGAACAACAGAAATACGTTCTCTTTCTTACTCCGTCTAGAATCAGTTGATACACTATAATGAAGGCAAACAGCTATACTGTCTTGTCTTACTTTCTCGTTCGGTATACTTTGTAGTAAAGGTAGATACTTTCCTTTTAAGCCTTACTTCCTCCAGGAACACTTAGTGCCAAAAGTAGAAAAAAAGCATTGATTATCCCTTCATTCAGAAACACTTGTTACTGAATGTGAGAGAAACGAAACAGATATAAAAAGAAAAATAATCCATAGCGACTCACTCGACATCACTTAGTATGGCTTCCATCTCACGGAGCCCCGTTAGACCCGTTACAGCTGCCTAGAACAACACACGATTTCCAGGACCGAAGAGTTTCCTCGTAGTAACCTAGGCTAAGCGTTAATGCTGTGGGTCTATTGAGCTGCCTGCCTGCCTGCCTGCCCTCCATCCCCTGCCCAGGGCCCTCTCGGCCTGTGGTAACCAAGCCGGTTTGTTTACCATGTCTACATGCCTCGGGTTACATGTCTAACACCGTGTTCTGGTTTGTCGTCTGGCTTCCTGAGGAAGCTCGCTGGCAGACGAGGGTGGGGTGTGTGTGTGTGTGTGTGTGGAGGGTGCTAATCGCGAGCTGGGAGAGGAGAAGGAAGAGGAGGAGGAGGAGGAAGGAGGGGGAGGAGGAGGAGGAAGAGGAGGAGGAAGAGGAGGAGGAGAGGAGGAGGCCTCGCTTACGGAACCTCGGTGTAAGGCTTGTTCGTAGTGCGGGGTTGTGGCGGCAGAGGCGCTATGAGTACTATAGAGGGTTACCATGCTAGCTCTGTAGGTGTTTGATTATCGCCTGGGTGGTTACAGATCACCCGGATGGTTGTTGATCCCTTGGGTTGCTATTAATCACCTGGATGGTTACCGATCATGTGGATGGTTACTGATCGCCCGGATGGTTATTGATCCCTTGGGTTGCTATTGATCACCTGGATGGTTACGATCACGTGGATGGTTACTGATCACCCTGATGGCTGTTGATCCCTTGGGTTGCCATTGATCACCTGGATGGTTACCGGTCATGTGGATGGTTACAGATCACCCGGATGGTTATTGATCCCTTGGGTTGCTATTGGTCACCTGGATGGTTACCGATCATGTGGATGGTTACCGATCCCTTGGATTGCTTTTGATCACCTGGATGGTTATTGATTCCTTGGATGGTTGCTGATCCCTTTGGTTGCTACAGAGCACCTGGATAGTTACTGATCACCTGGACGGTTATTGATTCCTTGGATGGTTGCTGATCCCTTTGGTTGCTACAGAGCACCTGGATGGTTACTGATCACCTGGATATTTACTGATCGTCTGGATGGTTACTAATCCCTAGAATAGTTACTGATCCTTGGAGGGTTACTGATCCCTTGGATGGTTAGCGATCTCTTGGATGGTTATTGATCCACTGGATGGTTGACGACATTGTCAATCACCGCTGGCGACGAGAACAGTTCCTGCCACTCTCTATATTAACTGATTTAGCACGGGTGGCAACTGGCGCCCCGCCCTAACTCAGTGATTGGAATTTGTCAGTGGGACATCGACAGACACTGGGAGACGCTAATGCTTCAGAATGGCTATTCACATCCTGCCACGCGAGTGGCTTCCTGCTCGCCATGATTAACCCTTCTCCTTCCCCCTCCTCTGCTAACACCCCCCACTAACCCCCCCCCCACTTCCCCCCTCCTCCTCCTCCCCCTCCCCCTCCCCAGCTGTCCAATTGTTGTTGCCACCGTCACCGATCTGAAATAACCTTCAGAGCGTCACGTTACGGGGTTAATTTTATAAACAACAACAGCAGCAGTGTGTGGTCTTTATCCCCCCCAACTAATTCGAGCAAGAACTAGGGATCTGCGGCGATGGAAACACTCCACTTTATCCAACGCAGAATCGGCGTCTAAACGACCCAGATTGCTTCCCCCTTTTCCATTTGTCGGATATTCATGCGAGGGTAGAAGTAATGTCCCCTCGACTCAGTAAAGGAACAAAGACCCCTCTAAACATAATTTCATTAACCGAGGCATAACGAGCAAATCTGTTTACACGGTGGCCAGCTCCCTCCCCTCGCCAACCACAACTGGAGAGAGAGAGAGAGAGAGAGAGAGAGAGAGAGAGAGACCCGTGCGCCCCAGAAAAATGCATCCACCCAAAAAGCATGAAGGTTTTCGACATAACCAAGTGAGGTATTCCTTTTAGCTAAAAATTACCCTAAGACACGATAGCAAAAGAGATCTTATTTCTTATTCGTCTCTCTTTCCTCATGTCTTATTTACAGTGAGAGACAGATGGAGTGTGAAAGATATCTGTCCTGTCTGGTCTAGGCTGGTCTGGTCTGATCTGGTCGAGCTGGCAACACTGGCCGGCATGAGGTTCTCTCTCCCCCCTAACCAGGAGTCAATGTGTATCAATTTTTCGACCCCGCGACACATTGGCGATAATTCAATTCGGTCTGGTGCCTCGGAGGGCGGAGGGGAACTCCGCTGGGAAGCGAGGGAGAGGGAGGGAGAGATGGAGGAAGAAGATACCAAAAACGCTTAAAAAGGCACCACAACAAACCGCTTGATCCAAGCTTTAATTCCTGGCTAAACTTGAGCTCTTACGTACGCCACGTTGGAACAGTAGATAAAAGGGGGGAGAAAAGGTGGTCTTTGAGGATGAGTGAAACTGATGAAGGTTTATTTTGTCCCGGGAGGTGAAACATTGTGGGAAGCGAGAGGAGGAGGAGGAGGAGGAGGTAGGTGATCCCTGGCCGTGGACGTGGTACGTGGGGCGCGCGGGCCGCGGGAGGGCCCGTCCGTTCCCCCACTGGCATTGTATCCCTCGTTGGTTTAATGGTTGGCCAGAGTGCCGGCTCAATCTGTCCCTAATAGATCATAATAGATCACATAATAGACGCTCTAATACACCCGGCCAATCGATTCCCGCCAGATTTGTAGTTACTATCTTGCCGGATTAGTTATTTCTGGCGTTTCCCCTCTCTTGCTTTCGTGGGCGGACGAGGGTGGGGTGGGGTGGGAGGGTCCTCCTGGGTGGTGAGCTGTGGGCGTGAACCATGCATGTGGGCGGAGGTTGTGGTCTCAAAACACATGGGCTGTGGGTGGGGTCTACACACGTGGGCGGTAGGTCTGTCCCAGGCGCATGGGCGGTGGGTGCGGTCCACACAAGTGGGCGTTGGGTCTGTCCCAGGGACGCGGGCGGTGGATGTGGTCCACAACAAGTGGGTGGTGGGTCTGTCCTAGGCACGTGGGCGGTGGGTGTGGTCCGCACAAGTGGGCGGTGGGTCTGTCGCAGGTACGTGGGCGGTGGGCTATGGGTGGACGAGGACCAGAAAGGTTCGCGGACCCAATAACAGCACCACTAAACAGGCCTCATCAAAGGCCAAAACGTCCAACACTCGTAGCTCAATCAAGTCTCAGTCGGGTCTCAAGCACACCTTCTTTCAAATCATTTCTCTCTTCTCCCCACTTCTCCTTACATTTGTCTCCTCCCTGTTTAGAGACATGGTTATATATCTCATAATCATCTCTTTATCTGTTCTTTTTATCACTGCTCTTTCCACAGATCTCTTAAAGTCATTTATCTATCAGTAAATGTTCCTATTTAATGATCTGGCTTCATATTCACTGCTATCATCCATTAATCTATGTACGTATCTAAATTCTATGTATCTATCTAGTTATCTATGCATCTATATATCTATTCCCTTATCAATCTAGTTCTCAGTTGGTCTACAAAGATTTGACGTAAATGATCCATCTTCGAGTTCTTAATCCGCTCTCTACTCTGTCTCTAAGCTTCCCTCTCGTTTCTTCACTTTCCATTCATTTCACTCTACGTATCTTCGCTGATCCTATTTCCTCCGTAACATTCCTTCCTTCCTTCCTTCCTTCCTTCCTTCCTTCCTGGGCGAGGCTTATCTGTAAACGGACGACGTCATCAGCATCCATCGTGACGTCATGGGTAAACAAAACGACTGGCGGCGAGGTCACTGGGGAAAAAAGCTAAAAAAAAAAAAAAGAAAAATATCTGTCTGTCTTTCCAGATTTTTACGGGAATCACGAATCGAGCTGAGAGAACCCACCTCAGCTCCACCTTCGTCGTTCTGAACTGTTTAAAAATACTATCGGCAACTTTGCCTCTGCTATATAACCGAAGTGTGAATGGCTTTATCGCGTTTAAAATCGATGCGGTGCAGATTTATTCGGTAGAAAAAAAAAAGGGGGGGGGGAGGAGGAGGGGGGGGAATGAGAAAAATAGAAAAGGGTTCAGACTACGGTGGAAGCTCGACTGTAGATGAAGGGTTTCCCGGTCTGATACGGCTACAGGAGAAGAGGGCTAGTAAAATGAAGATGAGGGGGGGGGGGAATAGTCTTAGTTACATGGGTCGCACAGTGTAGATGGGTCAGACCGACAGGAGTCGGAGGCTATGCTGGTGTAGAGACGGGTACAGGCAGGCCTTGTCCTGTGTCCGACCGTAAGATCTGCGACCCCCAGGTAGGTACGGCGAAGGAGCGATCAATTAAACGCAATCACACGCGTCCGGGGCCGACACGCTGGCTATACATCGCACCCTCGTAATCAGACACACCGCTTCCGTACTGAGTCCAACTCCCACACCGCGTTATCACCACCACCACCATCACACACAGCAAGACACTTCTGCATACTACTTATATATACACGTACGGTAACTGACTTCCCGTATCCAATGTAAAATCATACAGGCAGCCTCTACCCACAGAAACCAGGGTGTCTTCATCTACAGGAGCCACAGAGAGACATCCTTCGTCCACAGAAATCCGTGGCTTCCAGAACTGAAACTTTGAAAGGCTCAACTGACCTCAGGTCGTGTGTGGGGTGCGTCATAACGCCACCCTGGGAACCACAGGAGCCAACGGAACGACTCCCGTATATTCCACCTCGCCCTTGGCCAACGGGTGGACAGAGGCTGGGGAAGACCCACGGACTTTAAGGGCATATCCTGGGGCACTTCCAGCACTCTGGGTGCACAATGGGCACATGCAAACATCCCCTCCACCCTCAGCACCCAAGCGTCCAAATAATACCCGAAGACATCAGGACACAGACACGATCGTTTCCCCGTTCCTATGGTTACCATTCACCCAAGCGATTTACCCCTTTCCTCCCGGAGACCCACAACCGCCTCCCCCTGCCACCACCTGCTCTCTCTCTCTCTCTCTCTCTCTCTCTCTCTCTCCCCTTTCCCTCCGCCCCGGTGACCACACTTTTAGTGGGGGGAGAGTGGCCCCTGATGCACTGGGGGAGGGGGAGGGGGGGGAGGAGGAGGGGGGGGGCTCATACATGTCTTACTGCAGTATACTACCCACAAGTCACACACACACACACACACACACACACACACACACACACACAAGTTCCACTCCCACACACCCTCACACAGAGAAGTTCCAGCCCCCAACGGAGAAGTTACAACAACCCCCCCCCCCACACAGAACCTCCCCCAGAGAGAAGTTCCACGCACACCCACTGCGTTCCATACCGTTGAAGCCGGGACCCCAACAACGCCACCCGTTACAACCCAAAAAAAAAAAGAAAGAAAAGGAAAAAAAAAAGAGGAAAACTTTTGCCTGTTGTTGGCAGTGTTGCCACATCGAGCTTCCAACGGGTCGCCCTCAAAAGTTGTTGCCAATTCCGGAGTTTCCCCCTCCAGTCTTTGTTCAGTATTTTACGCCAGAGCGGAGACGACATTCTCCCATCTTTAAGACACTAACTCTTTTTCTAATGCTTTACGACAATACCTTTCACTGCTTGAGAAATCGTTTTCTTAAGGTTCACCGCTTGAAAATCATGTCTTTAATGGTTTACACTTTGGGGCATAATTACTTCAGTATCTTTCACTGTTTGTGAATTATACTGTATACCTTTCGGTGCTTGAGGATTATCATCTGTCGACTTTCACTGCTCGAGAATTATTCTCTACACCCTTCACTGCCTGATAATTATCCTGGCAAACGGCTTGTGATTTGCCTCCCGTCTACATTTCATTGCTTGAATTCTGTTCTTAATGGCCTAACTTTCACTGCTTGTGAACTGGACTGTCAGTGCCTGGGAATTCCCTTTATCATTTTCTCACTGCCTGAATAACTTGCCAGCCTTTCACTGCTTGAGAATAAGTCTCTCTATCCCTTTCAATGCTCCGGCAATATTTTCCGTATACCTTTCACTGCTTGAAGAAGAAAAAAAATCTTTTTGCACTGCTTGAGAAATACTTTTCCTTCCATTCACTGCCTGGGAAATAATTTCCTTCTCACCCTTTGCTGCTCGAGAATCATTTCCAGCTAACAATGACTTTTTCCCCTTCCTTTCACTGCTTACGAATTACCTTTACCGTATCTTACAGATCACGCGTAACGTAACGGCATTTTTTGTTTTTCCTTCGCCAACAGCTTGATGGAACAACTACCCAATCCAGTAGCCCGGTGCCCAGCCCGGGCTGTGGGGGTGAAGACCAACCCCGAAGACTCCATGAGGTACCCTTGGGGAGTAACGCTCTCCCTGTCACACTGTTAGTAGCAGCTCGCCCCTTCGTCTCCTACATTCTCCCCCACCACGAGCGATTCTTTCCTCTCTCCCTCTTTTTATCACGATCCTCCCACCCCCACCCCCACTATCCACTTCTTCCCCTCCCACTCACTAATCTCCCCACCTCCACCTGAGAAAAAAACAGAGTCTATCCCCTCTAGTCTTTCCTCACCCAACATCCATCTACTCCCCCTTCTCCCTCCCAAACCTAATTCTCTCCCTGGCTAACAGCATTATCCTCCCTACTCGCCCCTCCTCCTTTTCTAAACCCATTTTCTCTCCCTTACTCAAACCTTCGGCCTTCATCTGCTTTTTTCTAAACAACTTCAGTAAACCCGGAAAGAACCCCAACCTTACTTTACTGCCACAAACCCCAGCCCATATGGTTTACCCCTTCTCTATCCCCCCCCCCCCACCCAACCTCTTTTCCCCTCCCCCAACCCACTCCCCTCTCCCCCGACCACTGCCCACGTAGGATAGCGGACCGCGGTCACCAACAGCCTGGTCGATCACCGAAAAAAAGCAGCAGCCTGGTCGCAGGTTGAGCCGTGGGGGTAGAAGGCCTCCCAAACCATCGTAAGGTATACGTAAGGTTCCAGACCAAGCTGTGGGGGTAGAAGACCTCCCAGACCATCGTAAGGTAAGGTAAGGTCCCAGACCCAGCTCTGGGGGTAGAAGACCTCCCGAACCACCGTCAGGTCCGCACACCTCCCCGAACCAGTCACCAGGCCCTGCGTGTCACAGACGGAACACACATCACGGAAGGCACGGAACGCCATGGGGCGCCCGTCCACATAATTGGCCATAAAAAGCGATAAAAACCGAAACAGCTGAAAACATTGTGATAACCACTGCCGGGCAATTAACAGCACGAAAAGAAATGCAAAAGAAACAGCACGTATGAGTCAGTTCTTGTAAAATGAAAATTCCCGTTTTTTTTTCTTTTAAACCTATTTCGTTATTCTATTAAAAATCCAAACGCTATGTCTCGACTGCGGAAGATTACACCGGCAGAGAAATGCGCTTTTATGAGTCAGATCTTTACTAACATACTAATTCCTGTGTATAACAGAAAGAGAGAGAGAGAGAGAGAGAGAGAGAGAGAGAGCAAGCCAATATCCCCGGTGAGCCCCAATTAAACCCTGGTTCTGGGCTATAACACTTAATATTCAAATATTCATTCAGCTAAGAGGTACCTGAATACACCAGGATAAACAGTGGAATCGTATCAAAGTAACCCATATTGTATTGCAATCGAAAAGATCATTCGTTGTCAGGCCGTTCGAAACGCCACTTTGGAGCTCCGAAATCTAAAGAACGCCTCTGAACCTCGGTTCGAAGCTCGAGGGGCATAAGGACCGTTCCGAAACCAAGATTTGGAGCTTCGAGGCCTAAGGGCAATTCAGAACTCAATTCTGAAGCTTCGAGACCTCAAGACCGTTCGGAACCCAGGCTCGAAGCTCCGAGACATAAACACTGTTTGGGAACCCAGGTTCGGAGCTTCGACACCTAGAGAAAGCAAACCCGAACAACAAACACAAATAAAACCGATTAAAAAAAAAAAACGTGGTAATACAATATACCGCATCGATGTATTCTAATAAACTGCAACAATATATTGGCGGTATGCCCCATTTGGATGCAGGGCCGGCCAACAGCACTTCATTCGCAAATACTCGTTCAACTAAGAGCCATCTGAATTCACCAGGATAAATGTGATTTCCTGGGCGGGCTTCCCTGACAAGAGAATTCTATTTAATCGCAATGTCACAAGTGAATTGGAATTCCACCAGACACAGACTTCACAAATACACTAATATAATTACATTTTCACTTTGAACTTCAAAGGGCTTTCCCTCTAAGAATGAAATTGATTGATTTCTGGTAAATGGTGACGAGGGAAAGGTCGGGCAATGAGGCCGTGGTCGCAACGGGTGGGGGCAGACCTGGGCAAGGGAGGGACCTTCTGTGTGGGTGGTGGTGGGGTGCTGTGGGGGAGAAAGGTTTTTGTAGGTGGAGGGATTTGGAGGTGTGTGTTTGTGTTTTAATTTGTAATATGAGATGAATCTTCTGAGACTGTTTTGTTTCTGTTTTTTTGTAGGTGAAGATTTTAAAGATTTATTTTTTTCATTGGAAGTAATATTAAGGGTGGTAACTTTTGCAGGAGGAGGGCTTAGGTTCTATTTCAATTGGAGGTTTTTGCAGGGGAGGATCTTTGCAGGCTGGAGTTTTTTTTTTTTCTCAAAATATGGAAGGTTTAAACTCGCCTGTTTTATGGGGAATCAACTCAACAATGAGAGGGTTTGTTCAGATTATTGGGAAAGGCTCTCCTCTAAGAGGACACGGACCTCCAATACAAGTGGAATATACAAAACGAATACACCAACACGCTAACACCAACAGACTAATGGATCCTACCCACGCTGCCTGAGGCAGCGGAGGAGATCAGAAACACAAGGCTTATGGCAGAAGTGTAGAAGACAAAGGAAATATATTACCAAACAGGAAAAATGACATTAGGCTTTTCTATGTAAAAGTTGAGTTTAGATGTTTCCAAAATAAGAGTGAAGACGGCTCTTATTTTTTCATATCGAATCCAGAAACTTTAACAGGAAAATGGCAAGTTAATGTGACACTCCAGAGCTACTAATTCGTTATCCTCTTACGTATCTACATTTAATCCTTATCATCTTTATATTGGCGTTTATAGGCTTCAGAAAACCTAATTTATATTTAATGTTCGTGAAAAATTTCAATTACTACTAGTATATATATATATATATATATATATATATATATATATATATATATATATATATATATCTATATATATATATATATATATATATAGTACTTAAATACGTTCATTCATTATATAAATAGGTACTGGTTGTTACTACAACAGGTAACATTGCGCAACAAAGCTTCGTCAATATCGGTAACTGTCACTGACATTTCAAAAGAGATAACAATGTACTGTAATTGGCCGGTGAAATACCATACGTTAATTGAAGTATCTCATTCACTCTAGGGGAAAAAAATATGAAAGCTCAGACGGCGCCATCTTGGATGTGTTCGAATACGTGAAGCAGCGTTGGCCTTGGCTTCGCATAAATCAGGCCAGGTTGCATTAGGTTCAACCTAAAACCTAACCTAACCTACCTCAGGAGAAAAGTAGTTCTACGTACAAGAATTGTATCACACTGTGATATCTCAACTGCTGTATCTACACGAAAATAAGAATAATGTGAATCGTTGAAGGAAGGTATCGATCGCAGCCATTACCAGCAGCAGCATTTTCAGTGATCACACACGGGATATAGTTTAATAATAATACATACATATATATATATATATATATATATATATATATATTACCGGTAACCACCCACGTATAATTAGTCGTCTCTTGCAAATATATCAATAACAAATTTTTACAAAGAGAAATTTTGCCGCGAAATACCGGAACGCAAGTTTATTGGAGACCGTTACGTAATATCCTCTTTATTTTTCGTTTCATTCTAGTCCGGGGTTTTATAACACACACACACACACAAAAAAAAAAAAAGGTCAGTCGGTTACAAGGAGTTAATAATATGATTTCATGAATATGCACCGAGAGGCTACAGTGCATTACAGTGTGGGGCCAGTGGCGAGGGAACTGGTCCTGCTGCACGTCATCCACTCTCGCGTTAACAGGTTCCAGGGAATATGGAGCGGGGACTGTAGTCGTTCTGGAGCACATGTCGATTTCTCTCGCTTACTTCGTCGGGGCTTCCCGATTCATCTCTCGGTCAGCCTCCAGGGCGCGACGGCACGATCCTCGCGCACGGCGGCAACGGCCCCTGAGGCACGGCGGTCCGACTCGCCAGCACGACGGCTCGATCCCCGAGCACGACGACGCGGCCCTCGGGCGAGACAGCGCGGTCTCCACGCACGAGGGTAAGACCCTTGAATAGGATGGCGTGACCTTTGGCCTGCGCCTTGAGAGTCTGGTCACAGACCGAGCCACCATGCCTGAAGGCTCTCACCGTCGTGTTGTGTGTCGTGCCATCGCGTCGTGTAACGCACCGTCGAACTCACGTGTCGTACCGTCGAGCTCTTGGGCTTCAGCAGGCACATTAAGACTGCTCGGTGCCCCTGGCTCGGGGTCACACAAGGGCGAATGCTTCTTCCGCAGATGCCGGGAGCAACGACCATACAGGCGCCCTCAGTGACCGAACCTCTCCTGCATCTAACCTCCCCAAAGTGTCATCACCCACTTTCTCTTCTCCCCCTCCCCCTTGTCACGCCATTTGTCATCATCCGCCGTCCACTCAACTTCGGATTCCGCGCCTCCACATTAACCCATCCATTCGTCAACATTCATCAACACATCTAAATTCATATTCACAAGTTACTCATCTATCTATCCATTCCCTTTCCCATCTAACGAGTTCTTTATCTATCCAATCCTACCTCGAGTCGACTTTCGCGACTCTATTCTTCAACCAATGCCTTCCATAATTCATCTACCTACCCTCTGGTGCAATAAAATATCTTGAAGTACAGGGCGCCATGTCAAAGTTGTGAACAAAGCAGCATCGTCTGTGCTCTTTCTTTCTCTCTCTCTCTCTCTCTCTCTCTCTCTCTCTCTCTCTCTCTCTCTCGTCGATGGTACTCGTAGGCAGGTACAGCGCTAGGTCCTCTCCTCTCTCCCCCACCCCCACAGAAAAACTCCACAAGATCAATAGCGAGAAGTACTCAACGTCTCATCTAATACCCGTCCTATATATCATATTCCTGTTCTCATACATTGCTCAAGAGTCCCGAGTCCTCCTTTTCTCCTCCTCGCCTTCCCCTCCCTCCTCCCCACCTCTCGATACAACACAAAGCTACATATGAATAAGGCCCTTTGAAGATCAGCCTCCCCCCCTTAGTGCTGTGAGGCGAAATATAAAAGTTTAAACAAGTTTCCTGTTGGTCTTCGTCGCAGCCCAAGACGACAGGGCCCTGAAAGCCATGCCTCAACTTGCGTAATGAGTTTCAGTCTCTCTCTCTCTCTCTCTAGGCCTAGCGACACATCGATGCGGGCCCGTCGTAAAGTGGGTTAACAATCCAACGGTGGCTTACCCACGTGTGGGGGAGGCTTCCTGTCGCACCGTCAGGAGCGGAGCAACCGGCCTACCACCGCATCTCGAGGGGACTAACACCACACTCTTCAGGCTCTATGCACACCACCCAGATGCCTGATCTTAGGGCTTCCCACACCACAGGTCTGTCCGCAAGGTTCACCACTACACGTACCATCAAGGCTTCATACAACCAAAGGCCTGTAATCAAACGTACCATCAAGGCTTCATACAACCAAAGGCCTGTAATCAAACAATCAAATACCAATCATTAAACCAACCAACACAAAAATGCACTGGACACGTAACTTAGTGTATCGAACCATCAGCCTGGGCTGTGTGGAGGGTGAAAAACCCCCGAAGACTTCACCTGGTGTGCACCGGGCAACAAGCCACCAGGAACCACCATCTGAACCATCTGATATATATGACAACCTTACCTACACAACCAACCAGGGAAACGACCAGATCTACTAGGATCTCCTACCAATATCACCAAGTTCCTCTATCAACATATCTGGCTCAACCACTCCAGTGGTTATATATACCTCATCAACAGAGCTTTGTCAACCACATCAACAGAGCTGTCAACCACAATGAATATCCAAACTGAGCCTAGTCCAACCACACGAGAGACTCCATCTAACTACCGGACCTAACCATCTGATCAAGGTATACCATTACACAACTAGGAGGTCCGTCGACGAACCATAAACCGGGCCGAGAAACACAACATCAAGCAACCCATCTACAAGACTCCCTCATCCCAAGACCAGGGTCCACACCACCATACAGGAGGCCAACCACAGACCCACCCAAGTACCTAAACACCACAGAATCACTATGATCCAACCACCACAGCGTTACTTAACCAGCAAAACAATGGGGCTTACGACTCGATAAACCCAAAGTTTTTTAATTCCTTTTTTTAAGCGCTACAGTCGCCACTAAACCCCTTCCCTCACCCCCCCCCAAAAAAAAAAGAAAAAAAAGAGAGGGACACAGGACAAAAGACTTAATATGCAACAAATCCCTCTTTCTTACCCGAGGCAGGAGGTCCCATAGCTAAAGGCAAGCTAACGAATGACGCCGACCGGATAAACACACACACACACACACACACACACATTCCCACACACACATACGCACAAACACATACAAACACAAACACGCTAACTACCGCGTTAACGTCACGCGATCCGGCCATCTCTCAGGGCGGGGAGAGAGAGAGAGAGAGAGAGAGAGAGAGAGAGAGAGAGAGAGAGAGAGAGTTGAAAATCGCAGTCTTCGTAAAAATTGTGTAGAACGTCCTGCTCTCCCGCCGACCACCATCGACCTCTCTCTCTCTCCCCAGGTTTGGCTCAGGCACAATACGGCGAGGGATAATCATCATATAAACGTTGTGAGAGCCACGCGGCGGAGTAAAGAGGAGGGGGAGAGGAGGAGACGAGAGCGAGGAGGAGGAGGAGGAGGAAGAGGAGGAGGAAGATGCCGTTGGGGGGCATGAGGCCAGCAGAGACCCGCTCCCTCCTCATGTTCCTCCCGCCCCACCGCCCAAGGATCTGTAGCCAGCTGTGGCCGGCGGTCCTGGCTGGCCCTGGGGGAGGGGAGAGGGGGGGGGAGTGCACCGGCCTCAGTGGGCGGAGGGGGGGGGAGGGGCTGAGTGTGCTGAAACCCTTCCACCCACAACCACGAACCAACCAGCCACAACCCTGAACAGACTACCCAAAACCACGAACCAACCAGCCACAACCACGAACCAACCAGCCACAACCATGAACCGACCACCCACAACCACGAACCAACCACCCACAACCACAAAGCAACCACCCATAACCATGAACCAACCAGCCACAACCATGAACCAACCAGCCACAACCACGAACCAACCAGCCACAACCACGAACCAACCACCTACAACCGTTAAAGAACCACCCACCACCATCTTAACATTTGAATGTTTTTATCTCCATTACTCGTCCCTCTCTACATCCTCCTTTGGACTACAACAGTAGAGGGAAACATTAATAGAGAGACTGCAGTTTGAGACAGAGATCGAGACAAAGTGTGTGTGTGTGTGTGTGTGTGTGTGTGTGTGTGTGTGTGTGTGTGTGTGTGTGTGTGTGTGTGTGCGTGCGTGCG
>JAYMFT010000040.1:389656-406682 GCA_038088735.1 Panulirus argus | reverse complement strand
AAATATAATAAAATAAATAAATATATATATATATATATATATATATATATATATATATATACTACTCAACTATCATTTCCTGCAGTAACGAGATAGCACCAGGAACAAAGAATGGCCACATCCGCTCACATCCATTCTCCAGGTGTCATGTGTAATGTACCAAAACCACAGCTCCCTATCCACAACAAGGCCCTACAGACCTTTCTATGACTTACTCCAGATGTTTCACATGCTCTGGTTCAGTCCACTGACTAAATTGACCCCAGTACACCACGTTGTTCCAATTCACTCTATCCCATGCATGCCTTTCATCCTCCTGCATGTTCAGGTCCCGATTGCTCACTATCTTTTTTCACTCCATTCTTCCATCTCTTTGGTCTCCCCTTTCTCCTTGTTCTCTCCACTTCTGACACATATATCCTCTTTGTCAACCTTTCCTCACTCACTCTCTCCATGTCTAAACCATTTGAGCACACCCTCTTCAGCCCTCTCAACCACACTCTTTTTATTTCCACACATCTCTCTTACCCTTTCATTACTTAATCAAACCACTTAACACCACATATTGCCCTCAAACATTTCATTTCCAACACATCCACCCTCCTCCACGCAGCTTTACCTATAAGCCCATGCCTCACATCCATGTAATATTGTTACTGTTGAGACTAGTATACCCTCAAACATACCCATTCTTGCCCTCCCAGATAACGTTGTCTGTTTCCACACATTCTTCAGAACTCCCAGGAGTGCCCCCTCCCCCTCCTCTAAATAACCCTATGACTCACTTCCACTTGCATGATTTCATTTGCTGCCATGTCCATAAGAAATTTTTTCTACAAAAAATCATCATTTAGCTGGTGGTCAGATCTGAAAGATTTAGTGATGTTGTAGCAACATTCACCATTTCCTTTTTCCTGAAAAATGAACACACTAAGTTTTTTTCACAAAACTGCAAATCTAATCTTCACAAGCTATAGTGTATTTTACAACTTTCTACATTCAATAAATTTTCAAAATGAAGTAGGGTGGCAATTACTTTTCCTAGCTTACTTCAGATACCACATTCTTTCTTCACTGAAAGATGTCTAGCTTATTCCAAGATATGGCACATAATCTCTGACATGTCTACTGACTCCATGTGGATGGGATTAAATATGTACAAAATAAGGCGAGACAAAAAGATTTTGGTTAATCAATAAAAACAGCATATTACAGTTTTTCAAGTACCACCAATTTTTCTTAGTGTACCGATATTAAGTAAGTTTAACACTTTACTTAGCATAAGTAGCTCCAGTGAGCAAGAGCATAAATTGCCCAATATTCAGGGTTAAACCTTACCTGGAGTTGGCAATGCTGTGTTGCTGCTTCCCAGAGAGCACTCTTGTCCCCAAACATAGATATCAAACTGAATAAACATCCCTTTACAATACAATATCTGGTACAACTGCATCCTGATGACAGGTGAAAATGCTGTTCAGACTAGATATCTGCCATAACAAGCCTTAAAGACTTTTACCTATTTTTCTTACTTATTTTTCCTTTATATAAACTAATCCTAACCACTAATATAAAACACATGAAAGTGGATTAGAAATACTTTGGTTTATGAAAATGAGGAGTTTCATTACACCCATTAGCAACATTTAGTACAGGCGATATGTGCATTACATAATAAGAAAAAAATTTTGTCACATCATTAACGCAAGACACCTGGCACATTTCTAGATTATTATCTCAATCAAATTTTCAAAAGTGTGACCTCTGCCCTTTCATACTTTGTTGCCATTGGCTGACTTTTTCTAAAGTGGCAGCCAAGCATCATTAGCAAGCAGTTAATGGGGCTATATAAGCAACAAATTTTGTGAGTAAAACTGCATTATTTCATGTTTATAGGGAGGCCATGAGATTGCCATTACCTTCAGGTTCTCCTGATTAGGATTTCATTAAACATATTATCTAATAACGTAATATACCAAAACTGTATGTAATTCCAAAATCATGTGCTTATGCCCATGACGATGCAGTTTTAGAAGAGGAACATTGTTCACTAAGACTTAAGGTATCAGAAATAATGTGGTGCATAATACTACGTGGTTGCTAATGACGTACAACACTGCATATCTGATCTTCATCAAAACATGCCGAATACCCAAATATGCAATATCTTTATATATTATGAGCAGTTGAAACAGTGCTATCACAATATGGCAAATAATTATAACACACTAAGCATGATGTCAGTGTCATAGCAGCATTGGTAAGAATACCAACGAGTTTCACTCAATATCAACATGGTAAGCAGCAAATGCATCAATACAGAAGGCTAATCATCACAGCCCCCACTACAGTGGCACAATACTATACACATCAGAGCCACTTCCATGCATATGCCTTTATTTCTGCATCCCATTTGATTCTTGGTGTGACTGGAGGCTATTGTTTCCAACACACCATCAAATGTGGCTGTTATACTGCAGCAACTGGGCTGTGCTGTGTTGCTGATGGATATGCAAATGAACTGGGACTTACTGTCTGGGTCATCAAGGATAAAGCCTACAAGCATTAATGGTGACTGTGGAACAGAACTCATCTAGCAATCAAGCTCAAGTAACCTTGTGAGTTTTGCCTTTAGCTGAAGCATGTTCCTCCAGACAATATTTACTGCTTTGGTCAAGCAAGTGGCTTTCTCACCCTAGTTGTCCCTGTATAACTTCTCTAGATAACAACCTGTGTCCTTGTTGAATACAAGCAGTATATCTTGTCTCCCTGTAGGAACACTAAAATCAGGGTACTGGCTCTGGATACAGTTTTCAGTTATATCGTATAGACTTGGGAAGTCTCCTCATGCCTAAGTTGCTAATAGGTGGAGTACAACCTACTCAGTTCTGTGAACTTTTAAGATTGGTGCTGTTTTCATCAGCATGGAGATCGCCTACATATGACATAAGTTCTCAATGGCTTTACCATGACAGACCTTGTCATTGCCTGCCCAGATTTCTTTGTCATGCATTGCAACAGCTTCATTAGTGTTGCCAAATGCTGTACAGGACAATATTTTGCTTCCAGAGCAACCATGCTGTCTACACTCAATTCATATTTCAGGGTCCAAGGCACACTTTCTAACAAAATTGTTGATCACTCAATACAGTGTACTTCCTTGATGTAGGTTTTTCATCATGTCTCTTGTTTTCTCTTCTTTCCCCCTTTCAGTTTGGTGGTGTTAACTTCAGGTGACAGGACTTCAGCCCCTTGTCTTGGTGCCTCTGTTGATCAACTAGCATGCCAGCTCAATCAAGCTTTGGATGTCTATTGGTATAGGTAATTCCCCCAAGTAATGGAACCTCAACAATTTTCTGAGAGGGTATGGTAGACAATCCTTTTGTAACTGCAACTACTTTCTGCTGGGAACTGCAGGCATTACCCAACAAAGAATACACTTGTCCAATCTTATGGCTGTACTTGCTTTAAAACTGACTACGTTCAACTTCCATCTTCATAAGATTATTTTGCCTGCCACCATATCACCCTGCATTACCATCAGTTCAAAGCCCACTCCTGGAAGTCTTCTCATCCATTTGCACCTTTAAATATAGATATTGAAGTTGTTGATACATACTGCATGACTACTGGGTCAAAATGCATAGTTACCTGACAGTTTGTAATCTGCACTCAAATCATGATGTTAAGACTTCCTGTACTGATATATTTAACCATCAAAACATGAACATAAACGCCTCATTTATGATGTTATCATGAATGGTTACAAAAATATTAAAAAAACAGGTTTTGACTAACTGACATTAATTTGCTTTTTACAGAGTAGATGTAAAGCCTGTAATGTTCTTTATGGCATTATAGCAATCCCTGACCATTAAGATATGGATGGAGACACCAAATTTGTACAATGTCTAATTAACAATATTCAAGACAGTATAGTCAAGAAATGTGCCAAGACTGATATTCTTATGTGGCCCTATTCTTCACACATCACCTCTACTAACTCTGGTTTCCTTGAACAATCAAGAGCACTTAACATAGAAAATAACCAAGCATGATTTGAAATTCTTCCTAACTTTATTACAAGGAAGAAATGCTTTACTTTCACAGCCATGGTATCTACAGAAATTGATACAAAGATACTAGTAATCATGGTCCATGTTTTAGCAAGTATCTGTTAGATCACTTGTACTGGATACGTTTATTCCTAACCAAGTTACTTCATTCAAGTTCAGCGATGAGATCATCAAAAAAATTACTTGACTGTGAACGCTGCAAAACCCTTCCCATTTCTGAAATTGAAATTATGAAAAATTCAAGATGTAATTCTATTACATAGAAATCTGTAAGTATGTATTTTCCACTTAATATATATCATGAAAATTAGCTTTGTCGTAAGACTAATTTTTGCATTTTGCTTGATGCGTCTTGTTGGACACATGCTCAGCAGTCCTGTCCAGTTTAACTAGCTGGAACCTGATGCAAAAGCCCAACTACCTTATCAAAATATCAGCATCACCGACCCTTCAAACAAATGAAATGTTTCCATATTCCCACTGGGGTTAGAAAGTTTACAGTTTGAATACTGGAGGCTGCCAGTCTAATAATCTGAATACTGAAGGCTGCCAGTTAAGCACTGGCCACAGAAAAGCTGATTCCACAGGCTATATACAGTGAGAGAATATGTTGTATTAGCATTGAAACACCTGAAGAAAGTGTTAAAAGGGTATTCCATTGGTGAATATAGCTTGGAGTTGTTGGCCCAAATGACCCAAGTAGTTGACAGGCCTAAAGCCAAAACAACAAACTAATACACCAGCAGCATAGTCCAACAGTCCCACACAGTGGGATGGGTGACTAGCAAATGTTTGTCTCATAAGTTTCCTCTATTTCAGCACTGAATTTAAGCTCAACTTACAAAACTGAGATCTTGCAATTTGTTTGAACTTATGAGGACAGAAAAATGAAATGAAAAACATTCTTACACATGGGGATATACTGCCAGTGGGCAACACACAGCCTCTCTTCAACCATGAAAAATAGCTAAAACACTAAAATATATTTCCTTCTCTGAACCTTTATCCAAAGCTAATACACTGTCCAACACCGGTTAAAAAATCAAGCATGTCATTTCTGATAAAATGAACTTCTGAAAAAACATAATTCTTAGAAAATAAATCTGAAGGTTTGAAACTCATATTTTGGAGAAAAAAAAATAGTAAGGATAACTGCAAGAATATCTTATGATACACTTCGCCTAAAACAATTCCAGGTGCTGCATTGTAATTGAAAGTACTTTTATAACACATGTACAGGACAAAAAGTATATAATCTAGATAAGCAAATTCAAAATTTTATTATAGGCTTACATACCGGTAAATATGTCATATATACTGGTCTGATCCGCTTCACAAAATGAAAAGATAATGCAGTTATTTCACCCTCCTAACTAAAGCTACAAGCAGCAAGCCTGAGTTTTTGATTGATTCCAGATCTAATGACCTTAATTGGCTTAAAATAATGTTTTGAAAATTAATTCTTAATGACCGAGTATACGAGTGTTTGACTTTGAATTGATGATTAAATATGAAGACCCCTCATGAAAAGTTAAAAAATAAAAGACAGGTAAATAGTCAAAAATAGTTCCTGATTGTGGAGAGGAAGCTGTAGTTTCAACGCATTAATCATGACAGCCAGGGAACAGATGTCAGTGAATGAGGTCTTTTCTTCATCTGCTCCTAGTGTTAACAGACTCACATGGGGAAACGGTGAATAAGTATGAATAAAAAGACCTGCTTTGTACCATAGATGTGATTACTTCAAAATTTATGAAAATCTTGAAAAAATTTACAAACTTCTCTGATTGGAAACGGTAATTTGGAACATGAAAGTAAACAACCTTGGAAGGAAATAAAGTTTCCCGTAACATCTGATGGCCAAATCTTAGTAGTTATTCATACTATGTCCATCCTGAAATCAAACATCATATCTCTGCTTAGAACTTTTAAGGATCTACAATAAACTCATATATATCACCATTCTCAGGGATGAAATCCCTTAAAAAACTTAATCATGGAGACATCTTATAGCTAACTTTCTCTTACAATGTTCCGATATAACAAAAGCAATATGTCTTTCCTCAACAAATTTTAATAACTTTAGGAATGAGAACAAAACTTGCAGAATGCATCTTCGGCCAGTTTTCACTGTATTCTGAGCTACAAGTCTCCTACTTTTGCTTAATCATGGATTTTATGTTACCTTGAAAACCTGCTCCAAGATGCTCCCCTATATCTGGTATTAGGTTTAAGGCACTACTCATTTACTACTATTCATTCTGGACTATTATCACACCTTTCATATATGATGAAATGTTTTGACATTTGAAGAGGATCTATCCATCATAAGCAGAGGGAATGAAGGTAAGAGGGTGACCAAGGAGATACAAGAGTGGAGAAAATTAGGCATTGAGGTATGAGACCAGAACATTCAGGAGGGTGAGATGAGTGCATTGGACTGAAAGAAGTGGAGAAATATGGTATATCAGGGCAACTTGCTGATTACAAGCTGAACCAGGATATAAGGAGCACTCAGGCTAAATAATGAAGGCATCTGGAGGGGCTTGGCTGTGGATGGTAGACTCTGATTTTCAAAATTATTCATGACAGCTAGACAGGCTATGTAAATGAGGTTATGGTTATATTCCTAATGTGACCTCGTGACCTCAAGAAGGTAGAAAAGGCTTTTAGGTATGTTTACAAAAATCAAATTAATAAATAAGTACAGTGTACAAATAGAAAAGAACAGAAAGGAATTCACATTATATTTAATGGATAAAAATATTTTGGAGATATGAGATATATCAGCAATGAATGAAATGTACATTCATGCCTAACTCCAACAATATGTATTAAATCTAATATTTACTCCATGACTTAACAATCTCGTAATGTTAGATTCCTAAGGTTTTATATCATGAATATGCAGAGTATCAAAATCTAAGACTGTCACAGTTTACTCATGTTTCAAAGATGAAAACTAGATAAGCCTATGTCAATAAAAGAATTAAAGTGAATTAGATGCATCATAATCATCTTAAGTTCTCTTATTTATTCTTTATCAGAGTCACAGTACTGTATATGCTAACAGCATTTATCTATAAACCTAAATGCTTCTTAAGTCTTAGTGAGGTGCCATCTGTAACAAATGAACAATAGCCTAATCAGCACAAATCCACTCTGTATGTCATATGCAACATATTCAAAGCAGAGACCACCATCCACATTCATGTCCCACTGAATATTCCATGGTTTAAGCATATCACATTATGGTGAATATTTAACGAGCATAACATTTTGATTATCATTATACAGTCTGAACATGGTATAAAAGCAAGGGTAAGATTTAGCATGACTGATTCTAACAGCACAGTGTCAAAAAAAAAAAAAAAAAAAAATGTCCACCTCCCTACACATTTTCAAAGGCAATGTCACACTTACATTCTATTACTGTGTCATCTCTCCTTTGGCCTTGATTACCTTCTGCAGACATCTGGGTATGGAATTGGCAAGATTCCTAAGTATTCTACATCCATGTTTTGGGTTCAAAGGGTCTTGATTTCATGACTAAGGCAAGGCACTGAAGAGATGTTGTAGGAAGCAGCCACCTAATTGTGTGTTCTAAGCACCCAATGCACCTAGAAAGCTCATGTGCCCACATTTTCTTGCTTCCAGGCGAGAATTTGGGCATTCTACTCCTTAGGAAGCTAAAAGCCAATCATCCTGAAGCACAGGTGGAAGAAATACAGCATCCAGAAGCAATTTTCCCAAACTGAAGTGGCAGCCTGGAAGAATAAAGAAAGAACATCATTCCCTCAAGATAGCTTGAGGCATGGTCAGATGGGTTACTGGTGCTACCACCATTAGAGGCACTAGTCTCAGTGACCAGATGTATGATGATTTCACCCCAAGAGCATCATATGCTTGTATCCACAATAAACCTTAGCCTTGTATCACCTTTGAAAAAATATGGGGGGGGCAGACAATGTTTTTTGTGGACACCATATATCAAAAGAACTATTCAGAACCAAATAGCTAGGAGTGTAAAATTACCTTTAATTCATGATGTGGTCTTTTCCATCTGGTATTTTTCAATAAAACATCCCTAACAATATCTGAACATTATATCATGAACTCTGAACAATGTCCTCATCCATTTGTTATGTTACTGTAAACTGATTAGTGCACGCATTTTTTTTTTTTTTTTTTTTTTATCCTAATACATGCATGTTCAAATGCAGTTTACAAAAGGGCCAGTCATCTGTTCCTGATGGTGCCTGGCTAATGTGGGACTTCATGTGCCATCTACATGACATACTGAGTTTCTTTATTGGCATGAGAACCTTCCAGTAACCTGGAATTTCATACTTGGAATGGAGTGACTCTAAATTGGCCAAAGCTTTATGGTTAAATGTTTTTGTGAATATGGTGAAAATTTTCTCCTTCAGAATTCTCTGACAATTGCACATCTTCAATTCAGGGTTGTAAAAGGTCTGTATCAATATATCCAGCTTCCCCACAGTCAAGGCTTTTCTGATATTTACCAGTGTTTAAGTCACAGTCTCAGTGAAACTGGAGAGAAGTTTTGTGACATGACCTTTTTCCCTATCTTCAGGACTGGGACTGAACAACACACAAAAGGCTGAGCTATGAGTTGCTATACTTTGTTTGTGTAGTTCAGCTTTTGATGACAGGATCAACTGCTTTCACTGGACAAAAATCCTAACTTACATCCCTTACTTCAGTCAAGCACAGAACATTAGCATCCATCTTTCAAAAATTTGAAGGACACATACACAGAAATAAGTACATGTATGGCTTTACCCATTACTTTACATAAACTTGCAAATGACCAGTGATTAGTACATGATTATCTAAATATATAAATCAATAATATTATAAATAATAAGTATAAATACATTTACCTTTTATTGATCATGGTAGTCTAAGAATGACACACATTAACTGATACCTCACCAACAATCATATTCAACATGTAAACAAGTTTATATTTTTGCTGTATGCCATTTACTATCCAGGAAATACAAATTCCTGTACCTTTCCTTGAAATTAAGGATTCTATTCATATCACATAAGCTGCTTCACACATTAAAAGCTCAGTGATATGAGTATATGTTTATGATTGTAAATGTCAAATCCCATTCTAGAAACACATTGGTCACTTTTATTGAAAATTCATCATAAAAGTTCTGTTGATAATTTTCTTGATGGAAAACAAATGTGTGAAAATCATTTTTCAGTAACATGCAGTGGTATAGAAAAACAGTTAAGTACAAGTATGCTTCTTGACCTCATAATCAGTATTTACACACAAAAAGTATTTACAACCCTGTTATTTATACATTTGCATCTTGTGGCAAGTATTATTCATAAAATATGCATGTGGAGTGATCTGGTATAACTGTGTAACTTTCACAATACACCAGTTAAATTCCTCAATATAGCTAAAATATACCCACAGCACTATATTCAAAGTGCAATATAAAATATATAACTATACAGACCTCTTACTTCACTGGCTATAAAGGATATACACTGAGCTAGGTCATGAACTGAAATGAGTGCAAGATGTCATTTCAGGTGCAGACTCAACGAAAATTCAAAAGCTAATTCAAGGTAATACTCTTCAACTAAATAAAATGCTTCACTCATATAATCTTAACATATTTTGGATTATGCACCAACAACCTGATCTTTAGTAGGTCAATTCACATACCCATTTCATCACAAGACCAACTTGATAATCAAACTAGTAACAAACCATGAACATGAAAAAAATCCTCTTAAAAAGCACTTCCTTAATATGGGTAACTTCCATTCCTTCAATTTGGACAACATATATTTTCATCTAACACTTAAGAACTATGCAATAATAAAGCATACTATCTGATTACACTGCTTTTGAGAACATGTCATCAAGGGGCCTGTAAATGAAAGTAACAATTCCTAAGTGCAACACAACCCCCACAATTGCAACTTCAAAAAACAATATTTTGAAAATTACTGGTCTTGTTACAGCTCTTACTCTCCGATAGCATTAGCCCATTGAAATACCACATAGTTTCCTTAAAAAACAAATAAAGTTGGGAACATCCTATAGAGAAAATATTTGACCTAAAAGAGAGGGGATCAACTGAATAATGCCTCTTTACCCATTCATCACTTTGAAAATTCTAAAGAAGTAATAACACCTAAAAAACTTTTCAGTGCCAAAACTTAAGGTATATGCAAGTTAATGCCAGAGATATAAAAGCTGAGCTGATGTATGACCAGTTTAAATGCATGCACAGCAGCTTACAAAATGCTCATGAAGGATGAAAAATAAAATTTTTGTGTTATTTCACACTAAAGAGATAAGAATAAAGCAAATTTCAAAATTTTTATCATTCTGGATTCATTCAACCTGACATGAATCTTGTCTCTAAGAAATCCTTCGGGCCAGTTAATATAATTTTTCTGAGCAAGTTCAATCTTCACCCACAGTTAACAAATCTATTCAAGATCTTCTCAAGTTACACTTACAGTCAAAAAACTAGTACTCACAGCTAAGCATACTGTCTGTTACAACAGTTCTATAGAAATTAAATTATCACATCACTGTAATACCATATAATACATTGCAATATTCATCTTGAAGAATATAATTTTTCAACCATTATAAGAATAACTGCTTATTTGTCCTTCTGCACACCTTCACAATCACCATCCTAGACTAACTGTATGAAAAAATGGCTATTAAGCTTAATGAATATGGATAAATATTTTTATGTAATTAGTGTCATAAATTACAAATGTATGGTACCATAGGTATACACTGTCCAGACTTTGTTCAAGCATAAACATGTCATATAAATATTCTAGTAAAAAACAAGGGAACCAACATCAATAACACATTGTAACACCTAACACATAAGCATGAACACCACATTTGCCAAGGACATAGATCCTCGCAAGAACACATAAGTGAACATGTGCTTGAGATACCAATCCTTGCAAGGATACAAGTGTGAACTTGTGCAAGAGGTACAATGATCATGAGAATGCACTAGCATAATCATGAGCATGAGATATTGATACATCTGGAACCATAAACACAGACACTTTAAGTGCACTGAATGAACATATTCACAGACATTTCAGCAGTATCAATCTTCATGATGAGCACAGTCCTAAACATTAAAAAAAAAGTAATAACGAAAAATAAAATGTCTCCATTTCACAACCCCTAGAAAAGGAGATCTTTTTCTTTCAAGTCCCAATATTCAGTAAAAAGGATAAAATATTAATCATGATTCTGAATCAACTGGAGTTTATTAACTATTTTCAGAAAAATATAAATCAAATAATATTTTCTTTAAAAATGTCATCACAGTTTCTACTTTCCATTAAAACAGCAGAATATTCTGGTTCACCTGTAGCACATGCATATAGTCCCTACAGGAGTTTTTTTCCTTTTATTTATAGGATAACCACAGCACAAACTGGCTCTAGACAGAGTGTAACTCCACCCATCCAAGTCTTCATAAACATTTTTTTATAAGATTGTCACATACCATATCAGATGTTTCCAGTGCTATGAATGATAATCTGGCTTGGCAACTGGCACATGCAAGTCCAAAAAATCTAAACCACTTGATCCCTAAAAACTTGGACCAAAATATCATTTTCAGCATCTCTTCATATCTTTTGCATATCTATCACATGAAGCCTGAAGCAACAATGTAGTTAATGGGCAATGATACACTGCTTGCAACTTATTTCTTTGGGACATCTAAACTGCAGGTCATTCCACCACTTTTAACATATCACCATCTTTCATTCATGATTTCATTACAGTTACCAGGAAGTTTTTACATATTTCTATTTTTCCTTCTTTCTTTGACAGTACACAAAATATCTTGCAAAATATAGTCTTCCAAGTTTGCATGATATGTGTTTATAAAGTTTATGGAGCATATATTAAGTGTTCATAGATCATGACCACGGGAGCCTGCCACAGACACACGTGTGGGAACACTTGCTGACGAACCCAAGCCTAGATCGCCATCATATACCGGGTTAGTTACACTCTGTGGAAAGAATAGGAATCCTTATGAACTCTCCCATTTAATGTTGGAAGGCTCCAAAGAAATACATCCTATCCCTCAAGAATGGACAGGCATTATTTTGATACAACTTTCAAAACACCAAATTATGATGGATGGCATTAAGCTGCAAAAAAAAAAAGAAAATGAAGCTCCACATATACAAAATGAACATAAAAACTCAGATAAAAAAAGCAGAGCAGACAGAATAAGACATAAAAGCATAACAACAATTAGTCAACCTGTCAACTTGGAGTCTGAAATGCAGTTGTCCTCTGGTAATGTCTATCCTGAAAAGGATATCTAAGTATACAAAAGTTAAAACTCTTGTACTTCAAAAATTCCTCAGAGCAACTGCAAAATCATAGTTTGGTGAAAAGACAGAGGCTGCAAAAGAAAAATAGTAGAAAACATCTAAGACATCCAACTGGTGCAATGGGGAGGCAATGACTGTTCTGTTAAGCATTTGGTTTGGAATTATCATTCTAAGACTAAGGTATCAAATTATTCCTTATTAATATGGTAACAAAGAGTCTTATGAATGTTTATTACACAACAAACAAAATGTTGTTACAAGGAAATTTTCAGCTTGTATTAAAATATCAACTTGAAATTTTGAAGCATTTCTGGTAAGAAAAAAGTTTGTTGCATTATATAAAGTTTGTGCACATTACTTTAATGGTAGGCTTGTTGGACAATCAAATTCTCGAAGAATGTCCACATGAAAGCCGTGCAACAAATCCAAGTATTCAAACCAAATGCCTCTTTGCCATGTCACATACCAGTCTGGTCGTTCAGTAGTTAGTAGTTCCATGGTGGTGGTTGTGGTAGTAGTAGTTAGTAGTGGTTGTGGAGGTGATGAATGGTGAACAGGGTTGTTAGTTACATGAAATTCTGGGCGTCAATACTGAGTTGGCTACGGTTATCTGCTGAGTCACGCTCCCGCTTTAGTATCCGGGAACCAGAGCCGATGAGTCCGTCCGTAAGTTATCATGGAACAAAAAACAAAAAAAGAAAGGAACAAAATAAGCATGAAAAAAGTGCAAAGGAAAGGTGTGGCACTAGCTACAAAATATTAAAAATGTTCTAGCTGATGGCAGTACTAATCTGTAATGAACATTAGCAGCAACTTCACTCATCGCACAGAATCTTGCATAAATGATAATAGCCAAGGCCAAATACAACATGAAAACATTATGCATATAATTTTCCCTATAGCATGATTAAAGCCAAAGTGGATACTAGTTTCAACCCTACATTTCTAGAAGAATTCATTTTTTTTCCTAATAATGACAATTTCAATCAACAGAATGATATAATGATGTTTAAGTGAATAGCATTAAAAGTTTTTGACCTATCAAAGAAGATACCTATTTCAAACTCCTAGAGTTCTGCACAAATGTTTCATTCAGTACTGAACATCTGCGTTATCTGTTTGAGTGAAAATTATTTACGTCAAAATATCACTGCAACTTATCACCTTTCAAAAGCCTGAAACAATTATTCCACTGAAAGATGGATAGCACCACAATAACAAAAGTGTGCATTATCAGAAGGGTAGCTTTCAGCTTACAGTCTAATTGCAGAAGGGTAGCTTTCAGCTTACAGTCTAATTGCTGTAACCAAATGGTTCATATATCTGAGCCACATCTAAGCAGTACAACCACAATTTCCCAACAAAAGTTTATCATCTCCTTCTTCATATCCCTTTTACCTTTATCATTCCTATCAGTACAACCACAATTTCCCAACAAAAGTTTATCATCTCCTTCTTCATATCCCTTTTACCTTTATCATTCCTATCTTTTCTTGTGTACATCTTGGCAATACGTACTTCTGGCAGTCTGAGGTCTCTTATTACCCCTCGCACATCCAGTGCCATCAATGTAAGTCCTTGATTATTATAGCCATTTTTTTCAACAGGTCATATGTCATAAAAAGATGGTGAAATGCTATATGCATCTGAGTAAAGGGACAGAGAGCAGATGCAGGAGACAGCATATGGTAATTAAGATAGCTACATTTAGGAAGTGTATGTATCATGGTTAACAGTGCTGACGAGAGAAACGGATGGTAATGCAGATAGCCACATTTAGGAAGTGTATGTATTATGGTTAACAGTGCTGACAAGGGAAACAGAAGGAGGTGTGAAAAAATGTATGGACTACAAGTGTGAAGGGTTCTGGTACTGAGGAGTAATCTAAAATACATAAAAGATCTAGAGCTCAGAGCAAGTACAATTGAAACACTTTGCCATACCTGTACACCAAGTAATTACAACAAATATTTAGCATATTGTGCTGTGTAGTAAACTGCCAATCATCAGCCTTCTTAACTTTTTCACTGACAGATGTTGAGTTGAAGGGAGCAATGGTTGGATAGGTGCCTTTTGCTTTCCTATCTATAAGTCCAATGCTCTCTTTACTGTTTAGCAATTTATTTAAAAAAATTACCTAAAATTATATAAACAATGTAATTTAGTCATGAAAACAAACACAGCACATGCACAATGCAGTCATTACCTTTTACTGACTGAACAATGAAATATGATATAGTAACTCCCAGTGCTTGTGCACCTTATGATGGTTACCATTAAGAAAACTAACATGAAGGTAATTTTCCATATCAACACCTCTACACTCTTGAATAGTATCACCAATAGCACAAGTTTCTACAGCACCAGCTTCTAAAGTTTGTAAGCAACTTCAGGATTAATAAAGAATAAACTACCTAAACCTAGCTGCACAGACATTTGTTTCCATGTTAATATAGCAAAGGAAAGGTGGTCATGTAGAAAATTTCTGTGATATCAGTCTCTCAGAGGCATTAATAACAGCCAGTATAATGAAACAAGTGCTCTTTCTGACTTAATTAAAAGAAAAGGGCTGTGCACAACCTTGCGTCTGCTTAAAATAAAAGCCACATACTAAATTTGCAATAATATCAAGAATACAAAAGAAACACATTATTCAAGTTGGTAGTGAATGTCAAAACAATCCTGCCCTTTCCCATTAATAAGAAGAAAAGCAATGTCAATAAGCAGATACTGAAAGCATAAGATAAAAACAAAACTAAACTTTAGGTGGAAAACTTAACTTTCAGTAAGTGAAAATCTAAAGGGCAACCGAGTACTGCATCATCATACTCACCTTACCACTTGAGTCTATAGAGGTACGCACTCCTCCTGAACTGATAAGGCTGTCATCTAATGGGAGGTCATCATTGAGGGGGTCCCGGTCCTGATGGTAGGAGTAAATTTTATGCTGTATTCATATCCCACACTTATATATCTATTACTCTAAACTCCATTCCTATTTGATGGACTGAGTCATGTGCATACATGCACTTTTGTATGACTTCCTTTTACAGAAATAAAGCCCCCAGCTCCAATCCCAACCCCACTATCTGGTGAAAAGGCAAGGATGCCAAAGTCCTAAAGTAGGCTTACTACTCTGCTTCCCTTCTCTGTACTTGCAAGGCATTTAGTAATAGCAAAGTTGCAAGCTATAAAACATTTTCTTAAATATTTATCAAGAATCCAATACTCCCAACAAAAAGTCAACACCCTCTACCTAATGATAACTATATTCGCTTAACTCTTAAATTTTCACAAGACAGGATATATAAATACGTATTGTATATCTACCTACCATTTGTCCTTTTAAAAGGAGGAGAGGATATGACATCAAATTGTGCGAGCTACTAAGTAGATACCTAAAGACAGTTTTCTTCCCAAGAAGTCAATGATATTTTTTTTATGATGAAGGTTCCAGCTACAGACAAAAGTCCACATCAAAGGCCAGGCCATAATTAAAATATAGAAAATTATGAAATAAAAAAAGAAAAAACAAGGGAAAGTATTTACAAATTTTTAAGAAAGAGAAAAACCTGTCTTTTGAAATGTGCCAGTTCACAGGTAATGGGAAAGACGTAAGAAAGTATAGAGTTCCAAAGCTTCGACGTGTAGGGAAAGAAACAGGTACCAAATGGCCCACCCTTGAGTTGCTGATGGCCACACAATAATCATGTGATGCAGCAGCCTGCCAAGTTTTGCACAGTCTAGCCACACAAGCAGCTACCTCTTGGGAGCAAAAAACAAAGGAATACCTATATAAGAGGGAAAGTGAACCAACATTATGCCACAGGGCAAGGGGGTCAAGTTTGGAAGTTAGCCTGTTACAATTTATGAGGCGGACCACTTTCAATTCAACTCTGTCAAGTAGGGAGGCAGAGCTAGAAGCACCTCAAGTGTAGGTGCAGGACTCCATACAAGGACTAATCAATCCCTTGTATAAACATAGCAACTGTTCAGAAGAGAAGTTTTGACATCGAAACAGGAACCCAGTTTCTTAGAGGCAGACTTAGCTATTCCTGTAATGTGGGGTTTCAAAGAAAGAGAGGATGTTACAGTAGTACCAAGTGTGTTCATTGAGTCTAGAGGTGGAATTACAGAACCGTCAAAGGAGAGACGAGAGGTGTGAGAAGTTTTTGAAAGAGATATGGGTAAAAACTAAGTTTTGGAGGCATTAAACTTAAGAAGATTTTGTCTACCCCACTGACATATCTTGTCCAAGTCTGAGTTTATTCTGGATGCTGTGTCACGATGAGATGCAAATCAAGTGAGAGAAGGAGCAGAACTGAATGATGTGGATGAATGCAGTGTTCAGTCATCAGTGTATGAGTGCATTGGACTATTTGTGGATTGGAAATTGCTGAAAAAAGAAGAAAAAAAGTGTTGGGGACAGGACAGAACCTTGAGGGATACCACTGTTGATGGAGGAAAGGGGGAAGGCTGATCCATCAACAACCACAGAGATAGACTGGCCAGAGAGGAAGCTAGATATGAAGGAGCAAAGTGAGGGAGGG
>JAYMFT010000040.1:361690-389556 GCA_038088735.1 Panulirus argus | reverse complement strand
ATATATATATATATATATATATATATATATATATATATATATATATGTATATATATATATATATATATATATATATCCATTACCTGGAAGCATGAAGGTGGTGCTCAGGCACTGCTTGTGACACACAATGTTAGTAAAAGACTAATATCATGTTGCATAGGTAACCATGCATAGTTATTTGTGATGTGCATGAAAGCGCTCAGCCACATGAAGCTACATAAAATTTTGTAACATAGCAACTACTAAATTTAAGAGAATTGCAACCCACTGTTATAAGGCAATTGAAGATACAGCATAATAAAAGCTTATGCAACACTTGTAACAGCCCTGCAATAATCATAATAGCACTGCTTGCTGTAAGTAAGAATGCCAATTTCTGATAGTGGATGAGAATGATCAGTGACAGAGCACCTGTAAAACACGCAAAGTGCCCACACTTGAGTGTCATGGTAGCAAAGGGAAACAAGCCAGGATGACAAAGGGGTTACATCTTTATACTTATCATGTATGTCTGCCTCAACCTCTATAAAACTTATGCCAATTATGTGCTGCTATTGATGGCTCTCTCAGTTTTATTGGATAGATTAGTACTTATAGTACTAGTTTGATCTAATCCCCAAGTACTCACCTCCTTACATTGCTCCTCACTAGCTGGCCCATTTGTGCTTGCAGTCTGTGAAAGAAATAACAATTTTTGGTATTTTCAAGACTATATGGATCATATTCCTCAAAAGCCTGCTTAACTGTAAAAGCTAGAGGTTGCCTTCATCACATGAAGCCAAAGCAAGAGAAAAAGCTTTTTAGTGAAGCATACTTCTGCTTAAAGCATATTATACATCCCAGATGTTAGGAACCATCACCAGTCACCTCTTAATTGCCAAACATAGAAGGACAAAGTCTATTTCAATTAGAGATTTTTGAAAGAATTAGAATCCTCCTAAAAAATATGCTCCTTCAACGATGTTTTTGTTTTACCACTAATGCTGCTACTACTTGAAGAAAGAGATTCCTTTTTCCATGTGAAACTAGAGACTATTACAATTTCAGCCAGGTAGCTCATGCACCTCAACTCTCATTTGGAGTAGCAATACCAATGTTAATTAATGCCTTAGCAACTATAGAAGATCAAAATAACTTCTTGATAAAAATACAGAAAAGTTTTAATGATTTCTTATACATCAACATTATATAACATGGTTTTTCATATTCTGTAGAATACAAGTGGGACTCAGAGGTTGGTAGAAGTAAGGACTTGATGCACTTGACTCTCCTGTTTAATCACGCATATAAATGGGGTCCGACTAAGCCAAAAATGTATGGAATGGCACAAGTTAACACTGGAAACTGTGAGTCTGCAGTACCAAACGGGAAACACTTTCCAGCAAAAATCAATACTATATGAAAGAGTTATTATAAACAAACTTAGTTTATGTACGTACGTGTGTGTGTGTGTGTGTGTGTGTGCGTGTGCGTGCGTGCGTGCACGTGTTGTGTGGTGGGGGGAACTTTCCTTGAGAGCTATGGACAAGGCGACTTGAAATTCCTTAAAATATAATTAATTGAAAATTGAAGTGCACCCACTTTTAAAAGGGGGGGGGGGAATCACACAAAAAAATCATAAACATACGAATCACTATGTGCACTGCTGTGGATTTACTGTGTACTACGCCACTTTGTACGTGCTAGTAACGTGAACCTCAAGTTGTGATAAAAATGAAAATTAATAAAGGATGCATTATTACCTAATATTTTTTTTTCGTACAATTAAATGTCAACATTAACACACACAATTATGGTAACCAAATTATTCTATAAAGTAAAATGGAATTCAAAAATATCAATAAACAATACAAGTGAATACTTACTTCTGAAACTGTGATGCTCCCAGCCTACTGGGGCTCAAAACTGAGAGTGCATTACTTCTAGGCTTCTATCTGGACTGCTATATATACATCAAAGCCCACGTGCCCCGCAAATACATACCAGAGAGGTTCATCTTGTCATATATGACTCAACCCTTTATCTTCACATTTACCCAGCAAACTTTTAAAGGACAGTCATTCATCAAACTGCATGAATTATCAGAAAGTTCTCTAGCAACATCTTTTCTTTTCTTTTTCACTGAAAGCCTATCACAACATTAGGATACTTATGATAGGGTCACTCCAGGGTATAAAGGTTGCAAGGTGTCTGAGCACTGCAGTCTTTAAAGGAAAAAAAGTGGTACGATTCAAAACCGTTATCAAAAATACTAATAACTATTGCAACCAACATCTGAATTAAATGGATCCTCAGTTTTGGTATGCAGGGTTAAAAGTGAAATGAAAATGGAATGAAAATAGGCATTGTTTTCTGGATTTGTATACATATCTAGTGTGTACTGCTTGAAAGAAAATATATCAAAACATGATCCATGCATATATAAGAGTGTGGAGATCAGATAAAAGGCACACTGGAATAATATTCTACAGTCCTTGGGGCATGCAAAAGCCACAGTGCAGCAAATGAAAAATGACAGTAGCAATGAATTTAGAATACCAAAAATTAATAAGTGAAGAGACCCACCATTAGTGTCATACAACAGTTAAAAGAATATCATGAAAAATATACTAAATATAAAGCAAGAAAGAAAAATGTTATCTGAAATCAAAGGAAGGTGGATGAGGACTGGTAAAGAAAGTAGTCAGCAATTCAACATAAAAAATAACGAGTTATATTACTATCATAGAGCATGAAAATTATGGGTGTGGACAGTAAATGTACAGTGGGGAAGAATATTCTGAAAGGTGCTTATTTTCTTCTTACAACTAGTAACTACATGATGTGTATAAAAGATGCAGAGATTATTTTCAAAAGCTAATGAATATTAAAGTGCAGGGAAAATTACGACACCCATCCTATTTACAAACAAGAATAAGATCAAAGAAAGAGTTTCTGAATGAGTGAAGAACATATAGTATGGCAATAAAATAGTAGTAGAATAGTAAATCAGCAGAATAACGGGTGGAAAGCTATACAGTACACGGCTGCTTCCATGCACAATGAGACCCTGGAATATAGGAAGTGCACCAAAGGATTACGAAGAATTAGACTGCTGAAAGCAGGAAGCAGATATATGGTAGACTGGTAATGGATTATTCAAAAATGTTATACAGCAAAGTCAGATATATGGAAGGAAGTGGTCATGCAAATTAGGTACTTCTTATAAAACTAATGGCTGATTATGCTTGAAGTGTGGGTACACTTTTATGGAGCTGTAAAATACATGTGCATGGACAAGTTGAAATTAAGGAATGTGTGGAAAGTATACTGAGTAGGGATAAAGCAGTTGGATGCAGTGTTTTAACCAACAATTCCTGAATCTTGATACCATCACAGAAAATAATTTTGTTAAATTTGGCGTATTTTGTCCAATTTACAATCAAAATAGGCTTAGTCTTTGAAAAACTTCTTCATTAAGTTTTTGATGAATGTTACGAAAAGGCACTCTTTAGTAAATAAGACATTATAATGAAATATTGAAAATATGAAAGTCACTTAAATCTATAGAGAAGTGCTCTACATAATGTGGTATGCAGTTACCTCACCAACAAATTGTCAACATAATTCACAAAGATGACACTTATTCTAGCGACACACATGGAGGTATTGTCAGTTTTAGAGGTAGGGTTAAGGAAACACAATGGCCTCACTTGAATTCATCCAATCTCTACATGGTATGTGTAAGGTATCAATGTTCACTTCCCTTTCAAAAAAAAAAAAAAAAAAAAAAAGTGATACTTTACAGTATTATGTTCCCAGACTCAAGAATGTTAGAAGAATGATATGGTTTACAGATGTGACAAAACAAGTATAAAACAGAACTTGTAAGAATAGGTTGACAAATGGGGGAGGCAGTATAAAGCTGCTTATCAGTTATATAAGAGATGTGAGCCATGTACCAATGAGTGTTTAATATGAATAAGCATGACAATTTGAAATCATCAGATAGATTTGAAAACTGAGGATAACAGCCTTAGCACTGTACATCACTCTTATCTCTAGAATTAAACACAAATATAGCACAAGACCCCTCAGGCCCTCACTAAAAACACTGAACACTTACTCCTCAATCGTTGTGTATTCCTCCATTGTTGTGTATTCACTAGAAATAAATACTTACATTTTGATACAGTGACTGACATAGTATGTGAACTCTGTCAATGTTTATCAAAAAATATGAGGCAAAGTTACATCATATCATGGGCATTATCTATGACAATTTTCTGTAGTAATTAAACTAAATCATGAATCATTTCCAGGGTACCAGTTACTGAAAGAGTTAAAGAGGAGTTTCAAAACCATGAGTAGAGAAAAACGCATACTGGAGTGCACTAAAAATAGTTCTATTACATCTTTATACAATCTGTGGTCCTGTGTAGCATTAGGCATATCTATATGACTTTGCATCAGTAGTCTACCACACTTCTCCAAACTGCAGTCGTTTATATTGTAATATATAAATATCAGTCCATTTTTATTCAAGGCAATCAGGTCACAATCTACCCAGCTGTTTGTCCTTCTCTTTGTGACTGGTCAATTATACTGAGTGTTGATTTCCTTTTCTCCAATACTTAAATACCTTCATAAGAAAGTAACAAAAAAAAGCCAATGGCTTCATCTACACACACCCAATCTCTATCTGTCATGTATATTGTTCTTAATCCAGAATATCACGCACACCCCAAGTCTCACATCATTCTACAGTTTACCCTGACCGCCCTCAATATATCACAACAGTTCATTACATCCAATGCATGCTTCTCACCCTCCTTATCTAATCCCATTAAGATCATTCTTAAAGTTAATTATTTCCTCATATCTCTCAAAATTTTCCTTCACTTTCCTCACCAACTGATATACAAGTGTTCCTCCTTATAATTTGGGTCATCAAACAATCTACATAGTTTCTGCTGGGTCACCGCAAAGACAAAAACTCCAAGTAAACAGCTCTTGCGAGGACTGCAGCCTCGAAGCTGTAGGAGCCCTGTAAAAGGTATCCCAGGGGTGTAGAATTTTTTCACATATCCTTGCAATTTTCTGCTTTAGCACGGTTGCAAAAGGAGCAGAAACAACAGCCTTCCGCTTCCTTGCTGTCATGTACAATTCATCAAATATCAAACACAAATACACATGTTCAGTTGCCAAAGGATATTACCTTTCTGATTTCTAGTGCTCAAGTGATACCTGACATCAAGATTATCACTACTGGACTAATTCATTACAACTAAGCTACCATGCTAAGTTTAATATCTTTTCCTTCTTCCACATACCTAACCTGCTTTCATCATCTCGTCTTAACAATTCCTCACTTTTTCATTCAAAATTCCTCTTGCATTTCCTATCACCTACATCCTTTCCTATTTTTAATCTTGAGGAAAAAAAGCCTCCTCAGGATGTAAAATTAGTGCATTGTGAAAAAATGGTCAAGAGCCATCTAAGCATCCACAATCATTTAAACCCAATGTCAGTGACATTTAAACCACATCATGATGCTAAGGTATTTAACTCTTGTATCACCATCTTTACATAAACCCAGGATATCAAAGGTCTTCCTCTAACACTGTATTCAAAATCACTATCCTCATCATCTGATAATTCTAAATCATACAGCTGATTGCAATCATCATCGTTTCAGTCCTACAAAATCTCATACATCTACTTAACAGTAAAATGAAGCAGGCTCATGTTTTCCCTCTACAGTGATATAAAGGGAAATGAAGAGATGAATTCATAAAAGCTGATGGTGACGAATGGCATCCACATATGCTTCCAAAAAACATTAAACTTTTTAAATGTGCATAACAAAATTGAAAACATAAATGTACTGGCCCTGTCCTTCCCCAAAAAAATTGTACTGACAGTACAGGGCCAGTATTTATGAGGTTAAAAGGAGAGTCTTCCACATCCTTTAATTCTCTCAAATCTTCTTTTTGTGTCCTTTTTAAGTGATGCTGTGAAGAATGAGCAGTAGCTTTAAAGATATTTCTCAAAATAAGAAAGAATTCTGATATTAGACGAGAAAGACTGGAGACTTTTACAAACAACTCTTCTAAAAGTGTTCTGACAAAATTTTTTTGCACAACTACTTGCTGTACAATGCTTTTAGCCAGAAACCACACGGTGTATAAAAATCACCATAAACTATTTATATTAAAAGACATGAGGATATTCTTTTCTCTAAACATTTAAACTTACCAGATGATATATACCTTGTCCTTTCAATGCATGATGAACAAAGCGAGGGGAAATAAATTTTGGAAGTGGAATTCCCAGTTTCACAGATTTCAAATTTCATTATTTGCTCTTGATTGCTGCAGTCTTTATATGTGACATTTTATCACAAATAAGTTTGTTCATGCCAAGGCATGATTATATATTCACAAGTACAAAAACATTCCTGTATAAAATAGACAATTTTTCATTGCAATGTTTTCTTAGTCATACATGAATACTGTATCTCTCACACAAGCATTTGCATATGTTAGTATAAGGCCTACCTAATTGTACAGCCACACTGTTTTGTGTATTAAGGCATGCTAACTACCCACCCATTCACCTGGATTTACAATAACATGTATTCCTGTAAATGCAAATATTCAATTAAATATATGATCAGGCGACATCAGAATCTATCTGCAAGAGGTTACACTACAAGACAGAAGTCACCTTCAGTGAGGCTGTATCATCTTTAATGGATGGAAAGGAATTCAGACTTGTCAAGGATGTTCTCAGTTTAATGGAGTCTATCATTTCCCTGCTCCTAAATAAAATGCAGCCTTGAAGCTGCATAAGTCCCAATAAAGGGGTCCTGGGGTTACATAATAATATCATTGAAAATAAACAAGAGTCTGTACGTTTGGGTGTACCTGTCCTATCATACATTATAACATCACCTTAACAATTTAGACATGCTTACAAGTCATTCTAACTTTCCAGTCATCAAATCATACCAGTAAATCAGTAACAAAAACATATAAGCCAAGCCATCACCACATACTACAAAAAAGCTAAAAAGCTGCCCTTTTACTCCAATGTCAAGAAAATAAAAAGCAGGTAATTCAGCATATGGAGGTTTCCTTAGAGAAAGAAAAATGAAAGAATAAACTTTACATGCTGTATAGCATGAATGCTAAAATTCCTTACTGCAATGCACTACCAAACATGTCAAACAATCATATGCCCTGACACCATAAACTTTAGATTAAAACATGAAAACCAGCTTTGCATCGATCAATGTCATAGCAATATCACACCACAACAGCAGACAAGTAAGTCAAGACAATCAAACTGGCAGATGACCCAAGGAGAGCTCAAGGGCAACATGAGAATTGAAACAGCAGTTGAATGGTCACCTGCTGTTCCATTGAGTTGATGTTGTTGATGGTGGTGTTGTTGCTGTTGCGTCCCACCCAACCAACCATGTAGCCCATTTTACTCACACGGCTAGCGGCCAGGGCTGCCTGCAACACCACACACCCACTAGTGTTAGTGCACCAACCCCCACTCCACCTCCCTACAGCAAACACTACCAAGCACCCTCACACCACTACAAAGCTAGTAAGTTTAAAATCTACAACTAAAACAAAGGATGTCAGTATATTATTACTTCTTTCTACCCTATATCCGATACACCTTCTCCCATTACAAAGAGTGGCGGTAGAATACTGATATTAATATTTATGTAAATATTAATATTCAATTATAATCAATTTTAAACTCCAATAATAGCAAATATAAATAAAAAATTAAATACCCAATACATACTTTATGAAGAAACCTACCCCTTATGGAGAGTTTAGTAAATGGATGCTGGGACAGGGACATTAGTGTTTAACTGGATGTGCTAGTATTTAAGTGGTCGAGTTATAGATTCATAATATACTACACATAACTATGCTGACTTCAGATATTATTTTTGCATATTTATTAATTGCACAGGTTGTAAGGATCATTTCGTTGCAAGCACTAGGAAAACAAATCTACCCTAATATCTTAACAATGATGATCCAATGAGTAAAGTTCGGGGTAAGTACGGGAAGCTATGTGTCAGTATCTAACATGCATCAGGGTTCCTACTTTTACTGAAAGTAAAATAAAGACCTTTTTCACAATCTTTCAGGCCAACCAAAGCTATTCTTAAAACCCATTTTTGCAGAATTAAATCTCACCAAGTATCTTAGCATCATCATGTATGTGTGTGTCTGTAATGTAAAAATCTCTAAAACTTGACAAGACACAGTTTCACTTGCATACAAGATTGGGGGGAAAAAAAAATGCCCAATGGTGAAGAACTGTCAGTCAAATATATAAATGCTTTATTAAAGAGAACAATAATCTTTTTGAACATTTTATCCAGGTATATGACACCAAATACCAATTTTACAGCCATCTCTCTGGCTTTTCAGGCATAACCTTTCATTAAGCAAAAATTACTTATCTAGACCTGTATGAACCCTGATGCAGAACTACTACCTATGTACAAATGTCAAAGCAAGCTTTACAAAAAGCAAAACAATGTGCAGCATTTCAAAAGCCTAAGTTTTTACATGCATTTTCAAAGCCCAGATTTTTGTAAGACTAAACCATGCAAGAGAGCAGACAAGCAGAAAAGTGACAACTGGTATTGTTAGTAGGCAAACAATTTCCTAAATAGGCAAACAATTTCCTAAAAAGCCAGCAAAAACAAAGGTACAGAATATTACAGCAAAATGCTCAGTGTGTGCTACCGCATAAACATTCCACATCTTTCACTGATGTTCTCCTCACATCCATCTTACCTTCTACAACTGATGTTGTTGCTCCTGAACCTGGTGAGTGTCTGATCTTAACTTACTACTCATCATATTGAATCTGTAACCACTAGCCAGCAAATATTTTATAAAATGGTACTTCAATCATTTGCAACAATTGTATAAATATTTAGTTATCATATGGTATTTAAAACTGGAAGAGGCAATCCACAATTCTTTTACTTAGACCTATTTCTTCATCCAGCTAGTGACTGCAGCTTACTGTTCTCCCTCCTTTCAACCTCCAATGAGGTAAAGAGCTACAAGTGTGCTATATCCTGTCCATCACCTACCTTAACAGCAGCTAGCTCCTCCTGTAACTGTTCGATGAGCTGCTCTTGCTGACGGCTGGCATCCTGCCCAACACTGACTAGCGTTCGCAGCTTGTCGTTGTCTGCTTTCAGCTCCAGCAAACTCGCCTCATCACTAGCACTGCCACCCTGCATGTAATACCGAGGGTTGGTCTTGGAACATGTCAACTCACCTGCTTAGGAATTCAAGCTGTGCTATATCTCCTTCCTACTCATATCAGCTAGCGGAACATTCCAATTATTGTTCACCATAAAAATTATGGTACACAATTTTTTTGGTATCAGCATAAAATATCAACCTTACCACTGCCAGGGTATGTCTAGCAAATCTTGCAAGTGTCATTTTAACTTAACACATTTCAAAAATGGTGAGCTGACACCTTCCAACAACCCACAGGATGTGCATGCTGGCCAAATTAAGTCAAAGCTAAAATGCTAAACAATGATTTAACAAACAATAATGCCTAATAAGACTCATGAATACAATCAGATTCTGGTAAGCCTTCAGGGATACCAATGATTCTTAACATCCCCATCTTCAAGACAATTGCATGTGCTGCTAAAACAAGGCTAATGAGGTTAATGATACTGCTAAACGGTCAAAGTAACACTGGCATCAATCCATGATGAACAGCTATCACCTATTTTAATACCTATTTCAACCCTTTTCCAACACCAGTTCTAATAACCACTGAGCACTTTATGTGTAGGAATTCTCAAACTTTCAAAAAAATATCAACATAATTCTATAAAGATTAACTGGGACATAATTTTCTATATAAATTACACAACTCAAGCTAGTGAGAAAGTTGCTTAAGTGTGCTATGCATCCTTTTGATTCAAGCGCTCCACTTCAAGCAATATGAGGTACGCCAGGCTTACATAGAAACGTATTTTAAGATGCATGTTTTTCACACCTGGAAATTATCATAAGATTTTTTTTTATCACTAGTAACTGTTATTTCACAGCTTTACATATTACTACATAATGAAAGGAAACAGGTCTCATAAGAGCCTCATTAACATTTTTGCACAGATTCACCAGTATAAGAATATAAGAAAACAGTTAAAGCTGCAGAATCTGGTAACATTATATAGGATGCCACCACAAGCATTAATGACCGTATAGATTGCCTTGAGGCATTTGCAGGCAATTTAAGATTTAATATTTATGAACCCAAGCCATATATCAGTAAAACATAATATATGGTAAATCAGTAGAATACAAAATACTGATGATATACATGCCCCAGTCACAATAAATTGGTTAGCAAACCTGTCACCTAGGGGGAGGGTGAAAATTTTTTTACATAATCTAGTTAACCAATCAAGATTTCCCATTTCTTCTGGTTTATCAGTACCCAACTTTGACCATCCATTCAAAAATTATACAATAAGTTTTCATGCACTATCAAAAGAAGGCACATTTAGGTTTAAGCATTTCAAGACATGCATTATTGCCAAAAGAAAGCAAATTGTTATATTCTATATCAAAAATTAAGGATAATATACCTCCAAAGTCATTAGAAACCATTAACCATACAACACACTTTCACTGATCTGGGTAACACATGTATCAAGATACAACCTTCTACCAAACATTCAAGATTCTAACAATCACAATACTTTTCATATCCACTATACAGGGTACATATTAAACAGTTTTCCATACTTCCACACAAATAAGTGAACAACGGGCATCAAATGAAACAGCCATCTCTTTCGAACCCTTCAGTACCGTAAACCAAATAACCACTAATCCTATTACCTCCCTTAACAAACACATTCTGCTACTTCCACAAAAACTTCATTGCAAATCATCTGTAAGCCTCCAGACCAGTCTAAGCCCTCAGATAATCAAAACCTACCTGAGTTGCCGTCTGTGTAAGCTGTTCCTGTGCCTCTTGCAACTGTTCAAGTACTGAGGCCTTCTCTTTCTCCTCTTTCTGCAGCTGCTCCTGCAAGACCTTAAGTTGAGCCTGCATCTGCAAGAGATAAACAAGAAATGTTACTACAGCTCAAAATGAATCTTAAAAAAAATAACAAAGAGCTTATCAAAAAACTGCCAACTACCTATACCACATCCTAAGAGGATTATGCATTATATTAACCCTTAAATAGCTTTGGACCTTACATGACAAATCTAAGATGGCTACTCTGGACCTCATAAAAGAATACGAATGTTCTGTCCTTATTTGCATTCCCAGCTGATATTTGATTCCACCACTCTTTTCAGTGATATTACTGGCAACCTACTACCACAGATGGAAAAAATATCTCATCTGAGTGACCCATAGATCATTAGAAAGTGCACTTATGCCTACTCCAAACTTAATGTTTGAGATGCATACTTGGAAAACACACTTTTGTGGTATCACAGAGTAGCAAATTTCATTTTACCATACGATTAAAGGGGATAATGGAGTAGTTATGTTCCAAATTTTCAAAAAAAATTTTGAATGAAATTCCAAATAAATAGAATAATAAAGGTAAATGATAAATGTAAGTATTGTAATTACATAAATAATACTGAAAGTATTATTGCTTCTTCGTAAAAATACAATACATTACATACAGGCATGTTACGTTGATTCTGGTCTTTAATCTAGTCACTCAACAATCACTATGTTCTTGATATCTTCACCTTTGGTATGAGTGGTCTTTGTTGCACCTAAGTGTCACACTTTATCTGCATGCTCAGGAATTCTTCACACTGATATAGCAGGCAAGCCAAGAGTTCTGGCAATATCAACACCACACTGACAAGCATTAAAATGTCTAACTTTACCTCCAAATTGATGCTCTTCCTGTTCTTCTTCTAAAAAATACAAGATTCATTCAGACACTTTTCAGTCACAGTCATACAGACTATGAGGTGGTTGTACTGAAACAGTCATCAGTGGTTGTCAATTCAGTCCTGGGATTCCACAAAATCCACTGTCCAAAGTCAAGTCTTGCTGAATGTGCTACATTACACGTCAAAGATGTGAAAAACAACCATGATCCCAATGCTATTACTATTTCCTTCTAGAGTTCATCTAAAACATAGCCCAAAAAGTACACATGATCTAAGCATACAATGCCAAGCACATGTGGTTTACTTATGTACCAGCGATATCACACAATACTTTGGAAAAACTTGGACATATGAAGATAACAATGTAATGGTGTAACTGTACTCTATATTCATGAAATTGCAATGCTAGAAAAATGTCACCTTTGGCAAAGCTGTATCATTGAGAGTACAGTCTCATTAGAGAACTTCTCACTCCAAAGGAGTCCACATTTCCCTACTACTGGAAGTAGTGCAGCCTTGGGCTGCAGAAGTCTCTGGAAAGATGTCCTGGGTAACACCTGGACTTTTTCTTCAAAAAGGTTGTTGGACAATTATAACTAAATAAATAAATAAATATGTTACTGTATAAGAGTGATAAAAGGAATTATGGGAGAAGTATATACAACACTGAAAGGGAGAGATAAGATTAGAAATCCCTACATATATGGAGGGTGTATTACTGTTTATAATCTGACAGAAAAAAAAAAAATCTCTTTGTTGGCCTGATGGAGTATTAAGCAGGCTGAAAGAGGTAGGTGTGGCTAACACCTCTGACAACTTGATATAAGTGGGGAGGATAAAGTGGTCTTGTTTCTTTTCTCTATTTTCATACACATGCACAGAGGAGTTGGTTGAATAACATGAATTTTTTTAGAAATATTACACTGCACAATAAAAATGTCTAGGAAATGGAGTGTGACTGCTATGAATGGAACAATCCTTTCTCATCTTGAGATGGAAGGCAAGGACATAGAGGTCCAGTTTGTTTATATCTAATATTCTTGTATCTCTTACACAGGCACAGCATTAGTGGTGAATAACATGGATATATGACACACTATACGCTCCTCTATAAATGATGCTTTAGAGTCAAAATATGTCTGAAAATATTCTAGCTTTCTGATTTCTGTCAACAAGGTCCTCCACCATGCCAATATTGCACACAGAAAATCACATGAAGGTGTAATATAATTTTTCCAGCATGATTACATAAAAACTAAACATGAGGTTGATGGGGACAAAGGTGAAGGGGTACTGTGGTGGTCTTCCTCCTCATTTCCACTAAAATCACCGAGTTAGATTTTTCTTCAAGTTTCACTTATTCTTTGCTTCCCTCACCAACTGTTCCTCCACATCATTTTTGTCATTCAATAAATATACCTCACAAATGCAGGAAACTGTGAAAAAGTATGAAAAATATCTCCACGGGGTCCCTATGCACTACCTTAGAGGTCGACAAAAGTTCACCTGCAACAGTGACTATACGATTATTAAGAGCAAATTTTTTTTGTGCCTGCCTGGCGAAGAAAGAGAACTCCATACATTCCTAAAGGTATGACAAGTCAGGAGAATATTCAAAGTGGGGAAAATTAAAATATTGCAGGAGACAGACTTCCATCATGTAAGTTAACAACAATCCCAGGAACAATTTAACCCTTTCACTGCTCCATGCAAAATATGATCATTAGGGAGAGGTTAAGATTATTCTCCATACATGATTTTTTTTTCCCTCTCTGGTTATAACACTGTACATACTGCCAAAAGTGCATGTGAAGTGAGTGGATTACAGGTTACAATCCTGTGGCTGTGCACAGAATAAGGGGTAGGAGAGGAGTGTCTATTGTACACGTGAGTCACTGAAAAGGTTGAGTAGTAGGAAGAGTGGGGGCTTAAGTCGTACGAAGTGTAGTGTCATGTGGTTTGTGTGGGGATGGGAGTGTTAGGGTTGAGATATGCATGTGGCTTATGTTGTAGTGTAATGCATAATAGGATGACAAGGTGAAGCACAAGTTATTGGAGAATGCACAGTATCATAAGGATCATAAAACCATCTTAGGACAAAGCTGAGAAAGGCATTATGATGAATGTGCCACATTAAGTGTCCTGGGGCACCAAAGGACAATTCTGTTATTGAATGGGAAGAAGCATAGGTAATTAGCTGTGCTGGAGAATGGTGTAATTCATTTAGTAATGTTGTTTTTGAATGTGCAGTTTACCGATACAGCCTACAGGAGTGCAAGATGCTTTGACCGTTTGTTACATTTCTATGAAACTACTAAATTTCAGATGTAGCATTCAAGGCATTCCTCACTACACAGTTGAACAAAAGTGACTGAAAAAACTGTTGCAGCACAAGGAAGAAGAATCAATATGTAGAATAATCAGTCTGATACTGATAATGAATGAAAACTACAGGAGTTTTTTCAACAAATTTCCTGGAAAACATTTTCTTCATTATCATCATTACTCTGAATTTATCTACTTTGCTAAATTAAAAGCAAGTCTTAAAACTACCATAATATGTTCTGCAAACTGCTGTGGTTAAATTTGAAAATGTCCTTGGCAGGATCGGTACAAGGTTCTATGATTAGGCAATGAAGTACATTGCAGGAGTGCACAGTAAGCTTTCAAAAATGCAAGCAGCCATGTATTGGAAACCTCAGTGATGAATATAACTTGAAACTAAATCATATTCATCAAAGCATACAGATATATTATAAAAAAGAAACAGTCAACAAGGTTGTAAAATCACACTTGGCTATTTACCACTACACATAATATCAATCAACATCCTTATTACATGGCCACCATGAAGTCAAGAAGAAATATATGTTATACAGGTCTGAATTACTAGAGATACAGTTGAGCCCATGAGTTTTACAGCAGAAGTATATTCTTTATTTAAATCTAAGGCAAATATCTTAAAAATTTAACCGCCAACAATCCCATGGTACTTGTAAGCATACATTTTCAACTGATGTGAAAAAAAATTTCTGTAAGAAATGTAAATTACTCAGGAGAACCCTCATACTGATCATCTCATGGGCTCTATGACAGCAAAAGCCATTCTAGCAGTCACTTTGCAACCTCTCTCCCAAATATACCTGAGTAACTATGAAGGGTAGAGACTTCTCTATGCAAGTTAATGCAAACTCCATCCCACAAATCTCTGCTGCAGCCTAGAAAAAGAGTGGAGAATAGTCTCTCACAGCCCCTGAACTAGAAATACTTGTGGCTAATAATTACAATTCTCCCAATATGGTTCTATTTCACTTAACTGCACAAATAAGTGAATAATGTTACAACACCTGTTTTCTTTTGAAGTAAAATTAAAGCATTTCTATTCAGACAATCTAAACTGTAAATATAATCCATAAGGCATGAAAGTATGCTAGATTTATGGCGGAGTTCAGGTGGCAATTGGAGTGTAAAAAACCTGTTCTTATATATAATGACTCATAAACTGCATAACTTAAGGCCATCTGAATATATCTTCAACTACATCTTAAAGTAACCAAATATAATTGTTATATTTTGCTACTCATATCATTCGGCGAGTGTAGTTCATGTGAGATTACACTTTTCCTATTCCTATGTGTGTATTATGAAGACTGAGTGATTGAATTTTACATTCAAATTGCCATGTGTCAACCTAATATACATATGTATGATGTATGATTATCATTATCATTACTGTGCAACCCTAAGATCAATTGCACGGGGCTATTGCAGGTTCAAAGTTGTTGTACATTTCAGAAACATGGAAATAATAAACTTTGGATGGAGCGAGAAGTTCCTCAACTAGAGTGTACTCCCATTCACCAATTGACAATAATACAACCTCACCAAAGGCTGACTTTTCACTAACAATGTAAACATAAGCAGGCAGACTGTAGTAACACAGACACACACACAAAGAACACCCTGAGGAGTGTAGTATGTAAAGTACTAGAATAGATACTCAGGAAGCAAATGGGTGACTTCCTACTAAGGAGAAATTACCTTGGACAACATGGTGGGTGCACCGTTTTTATCCAGATTGCTAGAAAGCACCTGACACTGTAATACATGGGAGGCTGATTAAAAAGCTGGATCATTAGGCAGGAATATTGGTGAGACACCTTCAACAGATATACTATCTTAGCGGAAGGGATCAAAGGAAGCTTGCCAGGAAGCCTTCTCAAAACTGGTTGAGGTTACCAGCTGAGTGCTGTAAGGTTCTGTTCTAGGACCATTACTCTCCTTTACTCATGTGAATGATTGATTCAGCCCATTGACAGCAAGCTGTCCCCCTATTTCACATCAATCTGCTGCCCTCTATCCCATGCACATACCTCATCCTTCTGAATATTTAAGTGCTAATACCCTAAAGCCTCTTACACTTCGTACTTCCATCTTCTCAATGCTAGCCCTACCTTTTGGCAAATTGTTGTCACAGTTAGGTAGCTATTCCAATCTATTCCCTCCACATCTGATAAATAGATCCAATAAGTCAGTCTTTTTCTGATCATCCTCTCCATATGTTCAAAGCATTTAAGCACAGCCAGGTCTGCTCTCATTTTTCTGATCATCCTCTCCATATGTTCAAAGCATTTAAGCACAGCCTGGTCTGCTCTAAATTGATCATCCTCTCCATATGTTCAAAGCATTTAAGCACAGCCTGGTCTGCTCTCAATCATAATGTGCAAGCTACTACAACTCTCTCATGCTCTGTCATTTTAAGCACAGCCTGGTCTGCTCTCAATCATAATGTGCAAGCTACTACAACTCTCTCATGCTCTGTCATACCTGATAGGATCAACACGCTTTGTACCACATATCCTTAGACATTTAATTTTCCAACATGTCCATCCTCATCCTTTCTTTTCCATTTAAAGCCCATGACTTAAATCTAAACAACAATGTTGGGACTATTATACCTTATACATATCCATCTCTGCCATTACAGATACTGACCTCTCATTCTACCTGCATCTTGACAAACCCAAAATCTTTGCACCCTCCTCCAATTATATAATTCACTTTAACTTTCAATGGTTCCATTTGCTGCCATGTCTACTCCCAAGTACCTAAAGCACTCAACTTCCTCTACCTCCTCCACAGTTAAACTTACACTCAAATTAGTCATCCTGTCTCAAACCCATGCTGAACCTTATCATCTTCATCTGCATTCACTTTCATCTTTCTCCTTTAACACAATTTACATTCTTTTTTATGAAATTAGCAAGCACCTGATTCAGTAATGAACTAAAACAAGAAAAAATTATCCATTAAATCATTCAAGTGTCACTGTTTGTCACTAAAATGAGAATGTAAGTCACAGGGTTAATAATCAGTTTGTCTGGTGTTATGACTACATGCAAAACAATAGTTTGAATACAGAAAGTTATTACATGGATTATAGATAAAATCCATATATAAAGAATTCCTTATGGTCAGTTCTCTATATAAATTAAGTGGTAACTAATATGTATCATCATTTAAGCAGAGTGTAAATCATAATTTGATTAATATAACCCTTCTACTGTCTTTCAGCAATCTTTGTTTCCATTTAAACGAGAGAAATGAATCACATACAGACTCTTAGTTAACTCATGTTATGTCCTGTGTTCTGGAGTGACCATGAACTTCTACACTTCCACTTTTACACACTAAATCACACATAATTCCCCTTGTATCTATCTATCAATCTATCTACCTAACAGCTTTTAGAGTGGATGTAAGTGAATGAGGCCACCCCTTTGAAGGAGTTCCCAAGGGGAATGGGCATCAGAGATAAAGGTACAGTCCATTCTTCACCTGTTCTTGCTACTACCTTGCTAGTGTGGGAAAGAGCAAACAAATGAGAAAAGAAGATGAAGAAGACTTAGATTACTGAAATTCAAACTAATGAAGATCTAATAAAGAGAGCCAGTCTGATATAACCTTCATAAAAACCCAAAACACATATCACATCAATGGGAAAGTCAACTGATCATGCCAGGCCACCTGACTCGCCTATATACAAAAACATTCCTAATCAAAAAATAAAAACCTTTTGGGTACTCACATCTTCTGCCTCTTTGACCTTTTCCAGAGTGTCTTCTAGCTGCTTCACTTGGAGTTGGAGATTGGCTCTATCTGCTGTCAACTGGCGGACATCCTTTTCCTTTTCAGACAAACGTTCTTTCCATGCCACTTCCTCTGACTCCACTGACGCTTGTAATGACTTCAGAAGATTTTCCTAAGGAAAGAAAAGTTCAGATATTACCTTATTAAATTCATTAATAAAGCATATACAAGTCTGATAAACATAATCATCTGAATAACTGGTTTTACATCAGTGAATCATTCTTCTTCATAATGCTTTTGTCAGTTTTGTCTGAAATGGCTACTGAAAACCAATTTTGTAATGGCAAGATTAAGAGAAAAGCAATGTGGCTGGCAATGCATCTGACCACCTTTGATTCTCCAATCACTTGGACTGGGTACATCTCATGATTCTCCAAACACATGGGCCAGGTACCATATTCAATTCTAAAGTCACATAAGCAGCAACCTATCCTAAACTACAACATGGAAATTGTGGGTGTACCTTTTCCTGCAGGTACGAATACTCAAGCCTATGACCTTAAGCATAGTAGCCTAATATTTTTAAACATTTAGATATCAGCCCAAAAACATATGCATTTCCAAGTGAATCTTATATAGTCATGAATGTTTAAGAGGGTGTGGAAATCAGTGCAGATTCATGCATGAATACACCAACAAAAGTTACATGGGTCAACTTTTACTCAAGATCAACTCTTACATGATGCGTAAGGCATACATTTTGGATACTGGATAACCATGACAGCAGTAACTTCATTCGCAACATTTAACTCCTAAGCCAGATTACTCACAATATGCTGAGGACCAAATGTTAAAAATGAAACAAAGTATCAAAGTTTCATATGCCTCAGTATAAATGCGAGACACCTATAACTGATATTACAAAAGTCACTTAATAACAAATGGTTAATAATCAAGAAGAGCAAAAACTAGTACGGATTGTATGAATGACTGATAAATGAAGTGATGGATGTTAAAACAGCTGTTTATATGGAGTGAGATGTCAAAAATACTATCTTAGAAAGTACTACTATATTGACACAGGAGGGTTAAAGTGGTGAATGAAACCAGAACTCACTCTCTAATTCAGGACTTCTAATCTTACTTTTGGTCTCATTAAAATGAGGCTAACAAGCTAATCTCAAAAAGTCTGCTGCACCATCACTTTCCTTCTCCTGTCATCATACCTTCTCTTACCCATCCCTTTCTTGCCATAAAGCACTAAACATTTAAAGTGGTTTATGATTTGAGGAGGAGGTGTATGGTGTGAATACAGTAGAGAGAACCGACTTTTTTACATTCTCCACCTGCTCTTTTTCTAAAAGTTTTCATTTTACCCAATAAAAGAGGGTAGTACTTCTTGTATATCTCTAAACCTTCTTGATGTTTCATATAAAACCTTGCTTTGTTTAGGGCTTTTGCCCATGAACGGAAACTTTGACATATATAAAAATAAACTTAGGGGCACTTGTAAACTTCCTTCTTCACTGAACTGTCCTTAAAAATTAAAATGGTAGAGCTTTGAGTCTGTCACTTACCGTATCGGCCAAGACTTTTTGGTAGTGGGTGACCTTCTCGGTAACAACACGAACTTCTTCTTCTAGTTCACTAACTCTTTGACTGTCATCTGCTGAAATAGATGCTCTCTGGAGATCTGCAACCTGCAGAAATGAAGAACTTAGCTTAAACAGTGCAAGAAATGAAAGGTATATTATCAACATAATGGTCTAGTGACTATTCCTAAAAATATATTACTGATAAAAATGGATGATTTTTCAAGGAAATTAATATTGGACATTAAATCTAATCATCTGCTTTCAGTATGAGGTAAATGTTTATCCTACTGTCTGACAGGATCAGGGAAAGTGTATCCTGAGGATGAGCTCCTTATAGTATTAATTCATACAAGTTCTTAAAAAGTTATTTGACAAGATGGAACAAGGCCACTAAATCAAGATATTACTGTACTGGAAACCTTCTGCACAAATAAACTAACTTCATGAGATATGGACTTATATTCTGAAAGCCTTTACCTGATTTCTGAGTTCAGCATTCTCCTCAGTAAGTTCCTCAACTTGAGACTTTAGGGCAGGATCTTCCACCATCACCTCTACTGCCTTTTCCACAACCTGCACAAGTCATTTAAGTCATAAATCAACGCTAAACTATACATCTTTTGTCTTGCTGGATATGTATGAAAAATGAGTATCTTTCATAATTTGATCTCTCCTCAACTACTCTATTCTGCTGATTCCCAGCCTATCCCCACTAATGTCCCATATTCATTTTCTACAACATGCAGGAGATAAATGAGTAGTATTCTTTCTTCCAACTACAGAAATAACTCAAGGTAAATTACCAGACAAAAGTATGGTACTCTCCTATAACATATTGTATCTAGAGACAAGTTAAGTCTGATACCAAGTACATCACTCATGGCAAACAAGAATTCTCAAGCTTCTTAATTTCTGTAGAGTACTTCTGCAATCAATTTGAAATATCAAACATCTGAAATACTAAGTTACAATCTACTTTAAAATCCACATCAGGTAATAAAACACAAAGTATTGGCACACCTTGACAACTTCCACAACCTTCTCTACAACCTCTGGTTCAGACTGCTGAGATGTTTGCGTGGCGACCTGTAAAGCCTTAGTCTCGAACTCACTTAGGAATGCCCCTTGGTCCTGCAATAAGAAGAAAGGCCTAAATCTTAGCAATTACATTAAAATAAGACTTCAAAGTTCTTACTACAAAAAGCACTTTACAAAAAATTATGTATTTAACTAAATATGAAGTTAATAAACCTTGATACTTTTAATTCAGGGACACTCAAGAACCACTTGCTTTCAACATAAACCTCAAGTACAATTTAATGTTTCAATCACCAGTATATAATACAATTGGGAAAAATATTACTTTCAGGCATGATACTTGAATATTTGAAAAAATTCAACATCAATTATAAGAAAAAAAAAATCTATGCACTAGGTTTCAATAACTTCAGACCATACTTGATATCTACCAATGATAAGTCAACAAATATTAATACTGATGCACATCAAGAAATGCTCACATCTTAGCCACTTCCACAAACCACTTTACCTACAGCCCCTCAAATGCAAACCATAACACTACCAGAAAACAATTCATAAATTCTGTTACTGTACATCTACATATGAAAAAGGCCAGAGAAACACTGACTGAAACCAGTGTTTTTGTGATTAATAACTGTTTTCTGTAAATAACAAATCCACTCTAAGCAGCATACATAAATCTAAACCATACTCAGTTTAATCACCTACAGAAAGAAATTACTTTTCACTAGTCTACTGAAACAATACTCGAAAAATACATTTCTGTAATTGCTTGGAACTTATGAAGCCTGGTATAATATTGAAAAAATGCAAAATTTAAGATGAATTGCTTTCATGGGTATGTGATAAAGTATCAGCAAACTCATACTTTCACATTCAAGTGCAATGCTTGGCAACATCATGAACATCACATTCCACTAAAAAACAATTTCTATCAAACATCTCTAATTACTGTCACCCATAGTTACATTACTCATAATCATGCTCTTTAGTATTTCCATATATTTATGTCTCTCCCTTAATTACCATACTTCAAATGACAAAAAATCAAATTCTTACATCACTGCAGTTCAATCTAATAATACACAATCAATGTACACAGTGAACCTCTTTTGATTTCTCATTTTTCACTTTTAACTGAACTTAATCCAAAATTTTTTCAAGATATTCATCTGAATCTCTCTCTTAATCATTCTTTAACTAATCTGAACACTAATTTGACAAGAGTGAGCAAAAACTACAAACAATAGAAATCTCTAATATAAGCGTTTTTATTTTTATGATATTCTCAACAAAATCTTTCCTCTTAAAATATTTCTACATTGCATCCACTACCTTAACACATTTTCCAATTACCTGTTATCACCTTCATATAACTCTTCGACATACCATACTCAGAAGATTCCAATTCTTTATAAACATAAAAGCATTCATGAATAATCATTCAAATCACAACATTCCTAAGTTAACCCACACCAAAAGGCGTTCTACCATTCTAAGGATTAACTGATCTTATTTATGAAAACACTGTTACATTCTTTCCCTTCTAAACAGTCCAAAGTCTTCCTATCTGAATATTTCTCCAAGCACCAAATGTTTCCATATTCTTATGTTGTCTCTTATCCTTTCGTCTCTTTATATACACAAAAAACTCGATTGACATCGTATTATAGTAAGGTGCTAGTGACAAGGATGTGCAAAATATGTGCCATGACCAAAAACTTATTTATATAAGCATAATAACGAAATGAAAAGATTCTGAAAAAGTTGCATATCTGACTAAAGCAGAATGTGCATAATGTGCCATGACCATTATGTATGGAGATTACCCTGGCCATGCAGCATGAAAAGGGAATCTGTATTAGAAAAAGGATACCTTTTCAAGATCAATTAAGCCTAAAAAACTTTCAAAACAAGTTTAAGTGAGTTTCATTTCCTGCATGTAAAACTTTTTTTAATCTATAGAAATAAAATTAAATTTTCTCAAGCAACAGTCATACATCTTACTCAAAAGCCAACATTCAATATCTAGACAAAATTCAGTGTTGCTTCATTAAAATATAAAACTAATAACAATTGAAATTAAGTGTAAACCTGAATGACATCGATACAAAATAAAGAAAACAACTCAACATGATGAAACAGAGATAATCCTACATTTCAAAAATCAACATGGACAGTATAATAAAAGCATGACCCCAACAGAGAGAGAGAGAGAGAGAGAGAGAGAGAGAGAGAGAGAGACGGTTCTTAATTATCTAATACCAAAAATAAAAGAAAAATTCCATTTCATGTGTGTTCTTAGGGTATGCATAATCGAAAGTTTGCCTAATCATTAGAGTTTATCAAGAGAAACAAGAAGAATGACTCCGTACATAATGAGGTATATGCTATTCATAAATACATGAATCGTTAAGTGGTTTCCATTACTGTGAATATTCATGTAAACCAGTATTGACAGAGAAATGATGACAAAAGGAAAAAACCAATATGAGAGAGAGAGAGAGAGAGAGAGAGAGATTGTACCAACCAATAATTACCTACTGTGAGGTTTTGCCATCAAACAAGGTAAGTACTGTATGTAGTGCTTACCTCACACATTGACTACTCAGCAACACTATTATTCTCTACTGCCACACACATTGTGTAATTATACTGATTCTCGAACAGCTTTTAATTGACTGTCATGACTTCTGAATGTTTCTGTACTTACCCTATGGAAAATTTTGATTTCACTAGGTAATAAACTAAATAACTATTACATCCCATCTCAAATATCTTTCATAAAATTTTGTTTATTACCTTGTCTGAACAGTCCAAGGTATTACTATAGACTTGATTACAGTTTTGGTAATGCTGAAAAGCTCTTAAAATAAAAGTTGTTTTTAATACCCTCAATCTGTCACCATACATAAATCATCATATATTTTTCTTTCTAGGATGCACAGGTTGAGTTCTTTAACCTTTTTTAGATATTTCAACTGCTCCATTCCCTTGATCTTCCCCGAGAAATGTCTCTAGATTCTTTATATCCTATTCACTTTTCTTTGTTCTGATGCTGACCATACAATACAGCAGCATTCAAGTTAGCTTTTTAAGTATATACTTAACTGAACAGCTTTATCATCAAAGATTTATCCCTTGTGGTGAATGTCTTCATTATCAATCCACTCATTACACTACTTGAATTATTGAACAGATAAACTTGTTTCATTACAGTGTTCTAATATTATAGCTTCTTTACAATCACTCAAATCATTAACCTTGATTTCCTCATGAAAGTCCTTCCCTATTGGTCCTTTGTGTGGTTTAACTGATACATCTAATAAATTTCCATAACTTGGTTCCTTGAATTTCCCTTCAGTGAATACTATTACATCTTTGTCCATTTTTGCATTATTTCTTTGTCCTCTTCCACATTCAACACCATGCTTATTCTGGAGGCACTAACAAATCACTTTCTAATACTTTATTTCACATCTACAGTTCATCTATGAAGGATATCATCATAATGAAGAGTGTTGGGGCTAAAGCTGCTCCTTGATGAACTTCTGACAAAACATCATCCACATCCAACATAATTCCATTTACCCCCACTTTGAATTATCTGTTTGACAAACACTCACACCTTGAATTTTCTGTTTGACAAATTCTTTAAACCACTTACCTAATTTACCTCCTATGTTCTGTTTAGCCCTCCTCCTCCAAATTGATTTTACAGTTCACTGTCAAATACCTTAGAAACATCAACAGAGACAGTATCTATTCTTATTCCTTGCATTACTATATCACATATCCTTTTGTGGCACATTAGCAGATGCATTTTTGTACTTTTGGCAGGTAAAAATTTTCAAAGCTGACCTTAATGTGAGTGTTATCAATTGTTTCATTGTGTTTACCACTGTTTCAAATACTTCAGCTACATGTAAAATTAAACAAGTCATTTTACTGTCATTGCAGAAGCTTTGATCCCCTTTATGAATAACTTCATTTTACTGTCATTGCAGAAGCTTTGATCCCCTTTATGAATAACTGAAAAGCCATTTTGTGTATGTCATCTATTCTACAGTCATCTAGTCTTGGTGCTGAATTTTCTCTTAGTTCATCTCTCACTTTTATTATATCAATCTAAGTAGCTTCAATGTCAGTGAAAGCACTCTAATCAACATCATATAAGTTACTTTTGATATTTTCTTTGACTTCTGTACTATACACTGATTTGTACTGATCAATTAGCATTACACATTCTCTTTAGTGTCTTTATACATATTCTGTTTGGTGTCATTCTCATATTCATCTCCCACAGTGAATGACTGAATTTCTGTTGTGTTCATTTAATTACATAACAGCTCCCCTGGTTCTCATATGCTCTGTAATGTGTCCATATAGGGAGTTTCCCTGCTTATATTCTTGGAACTTTTATTGCGTGTCTTTCTCTTTCCATGAAAATCAAAATTTTCCAAGCATATTTCCTCATATTGGGGTTCTTGTATGCAAGAACGCAAGAACTGCATTCCTAAATCATGTATATAACTTGAAACTGCATACCATGAGAAGCTGATTTAAATATAAAAATAGGGATGCATTCCATAACCTACTCCATCAACTCCTGTCCCATTTCTATAACTTTCAACATTTATAACAATAATAACCTTACTAAATAATACAATGATAGATAAGGAAATTTACATTGTGACAAAAGTACTCACCAACAAAAGTAAAAAAGTATGCTCAGATGAATGAGGTAGTTGTGGGAGGTAGTGGTGGTAATCTAGAAGTTGTTAAGTGGAGAGGAAGGTGCAGGGTCATCTGGGTCATTAATACTTGGTAGTATAGGCAAGGTAACATTAGACAAAGAAGGCATCTCCTCCATTTTTTAACACTGGATTCCTTACTTTGCTGGTAATCTTGGCCAAAAGAGAAGTTGAATGTACAACAAAACTTATGTTCTCCATATTTCTTGATGTTTCTAATGGCTGAATTACAAGGCTAAACACAAAACCAAGTGCTGGAGGTCCCTCAGCTTCAGTGCATTTCAGAATTTTCAATTTCAGCTCCACAGTTAGCGCAGTCCTCATTCTCTTTATGGCAGGAAAAAGGAGAGGGCTAGATGAACTAGCAGGGTATTTGGATGCCATATCAAAAAATATGGTTGGTAATAAAAATATACGCGCAACACAATATCAGCACGAGCAGCACAGATCCACACAGCACAATGGGCAATACAATACAGACTAGCATCATCTACTGTGGAATACTTTCCGTCTACACCCAGAATACACTGTGCATAACAACCGAGCAGTGGCTAGTGGGAGATGGATGGCTATGAAATGGAGTGGCAAGAAACATGTTATGTTTCACCCACACTGACCACGGAAGACCAAAATTTTCTTGGATATTCAAATATATATCTCTTTTTCACACATTTTTTGTTTGATATTTTAGCTGAGTAGTGCCAAGAACTGAAGAAATAGCCTTATTTGTTCACATCCACTCTCTAGCTGTCCTGCAAAATAAACCAAAACCAGAACACCCCATCCACAGTCAAGCTCATTCTATTGTTTTCCCAATTTCATATGACCTGGCTCAGCCCACTGACAGCAGTTTCTTCAATATACAACATATATCCAATCTGTTCCATTCCATGCACACCTTTTAACCTCCTGAATGTTCTGGCTCAGATAGCTCTAAAGCATCTTAAATATCATCCTTCCATCTTCACAATATTCTCCTTCACACTGCTCCTTCCACTATCGAAAAATACATCATCTCATGTCACTGTTAACTAATACTCTCATATACCATTAATGTCCGAAAGAATTTAATTTCCAACACATACATCCTCATCCATTCTTTTGCATTCAAGGCTTAAACCTCATATCCATACTACAGTCAGGCCAATTATACCTTCAAAACATACTCGTATTTACTATAAAAAGTCAACAACGTCTCCTTTCACGCACTTCTCAATGCACCCAGGACCTTAGCCCTCCCTCCTCACCTATGAACCACTTTAGCTTCCACGGTTCCATCCACTAACAGGTCAACTCTCAAGTAACTAAAGCATTTCACTTCCTCCAGGTCCTCCCCATTTATACTGTCTCAAACCATCATGCTCATCTTCCTGCTGCATCTCAACACCCTACTTTTGTTCATATTCACTCAACTTTCTCCTGGGCACTCTCCCATATTCTGCTACTAGCTCTTGCAGTTTCACTCGAGTCTACCACAAGAGCAGTATTACCTTCAAACAGCAAAGTGTTTAACTACCTTACCCCCTATCCCTACAATCTAAGACCTTTGCATTTACCTATCTTACCACTCTGCCCATAAAAAGAATCAAACAACAATGGTGAAACCACATAACCTTAATGCAGACCCACCTTAAGTAAGGTCCATTCAACATCCTCCTTTTCCATTCATACATACTTTATTGTTCTGGAATTAACCCCTCAATTCGCAGCAACTCCCAAAAGGCTTTTCTATTAACCCTATAACACCCTCACTCCAGACCAATTCATGCAACATACAATATCCATAATGAAAATGTAGATTAAAGTAATGTTAAGTGATTCATTCATTTAAGTGCTGGGGTAGCACTTTGCCCAGCTGAAGTTGAAGCTGAGTAAACATGAGTGATATCCTGTTGTGATGAGGTTGATGCTACAAAAGTGGGAAGCACGTTTTGTATTTCATCCGTCATAGAAGCTGGGGTGAATGTGCTTGGAGATCATCGTAATTCAGCTTAGGCTTAGGAATATCAGGCAGTCAGCTGGATTTTGGAATTGGGTGTACATAGCTCCAGGACTTTTTAAGTTCTTGCAGTGTCACTTGTTTCAGGTGATTACATGTTTCTCTGATTTCATTTTGTACAGTGTAGACCAAGATTACATAAAATCTGAAAAACAGTTTCTCTGAACATTACAAACCTTGCCAGTGCCAGATCTTGTGAGTTGCAACATTTCAGAGTATATAATTTACAGAAATTCATCATGATAACATTAAAGAGATGACTAAGCAGCTTCTGCTGTGTACATATACCTTTGCTTCAATAATAAAGCAATATGAAAAAAGTAATAAATGGTAAATTTCAAGTACCTTTTGTATGTTAGCCAAGATGGCACACAGGCAACTGAAGCCCTAATCGATGCCATCTCATAAACGATATATATATATATATATATATATATATATATATATA
>JAYMFT010000040.1:347777-361590 GCA_038088735.1 Panulirus argus | reverse complement strand
AGAAAGAAATAAAGATGTGAAAATGGAGGAAAAGAGAGAGAGAGAGAGAGAGATAGAGGGGGGGGGGGGAGTTACATTCAGCATAGATAAAAAATGTCCACATTCACAGAATCTATGAAAGATTCTACATAACATATAAACTTGTACTTGGCAAAGTTATTTTTATATACATATGTCTTATCTATATAAACAGTCTTTAATTTTTCTTTAACTTTTTCCTCAAATCCCACCACAACAACTTTGGGATTAGGATATCATACCTGATTAAGATTCTCATGGTATAGTAAGAGCTCTATGTGCCTAACTAAGGGTTAGCTCACACATTAGAGGCCATTCCATAAGAGGGACAGAAAATCCACTACGCCAGGGTAAGGCTCAAAAAGATAACTAATGATCAACAGCACTGGATGGGTCTATTCTTCTTTTTGTTTTGGTTCCTGTCTCCAATTCACAACAAGCCATATATAAGAGGGATAATCTCCATGTATGCATCATGAAATCCCAGAAAATATACAGAACCATTTTAAATAATCTGATGTTTTCTGGAAGAACTTTAGCCCTACAAGAATTAGCTTATTTCTTAATCCCCTAAGATGATCCAATCCCACAATACATAACTATATTACTCAAGGTATGGGACTACTGGTTAATATATAATGAAGGTTAACCTCCCACAATGATTACAAAATGTGCCCCCAAAAAATACTCTCTCTTCGCCCATGGTTGAGTTCTGGTTATTCCTTGTCTACTAAATTTCAACCAAGGTCAGCAGGACAAAACTAGGAGAGTTAGGGGCCTAGACCAGTCGACTTCAGACCGTAGGCTAGGACAACCAGGGTTTCAATTAACATCATTGCTCTAAACTAAAGCAGTAACAGTAAAGTCCCTTCGTTTAGTGTAACTTCTATATGGGACCCATTCATTTAAAGCCTCCCAACATGGATCAGAAATAAACCAAAAAATGGGGGGCAATTGAATACACTCAGAAGGAAGGGGAGGGGGTGACAGAGAGAAAGGAGAGACAAGACAGTGTCGCTCACTTGATAATTTTAATATTACCATATAATGCCAATTAAAAACTACTGGATGCACCAAGAGCCATCTCCCTGAATATACACCATTAAAGAAAATAAGCTACACTATGGTATATAGGGATAAACAAACATAAAAAGACATGCAAGAATAAGAGATGGTTACAGGAAAAAACACAGTAATATGGAATTAATATGTACACAAAAGATATACCTAAAAGTACACCAACTAAAAAAAAAAAAAAAAGGGGGGGGGGGATACTGATTCATGAAAAGCCAGCTGACATCAGCAACACCACACAGTATGTCTTGACCACAAGTAAATCTACAGAACTTCATGCTCTGAGCAGCTGGGAGAAAGTGGATCAATGATATCAACCCAGTGGCAGGCGCTGATTAACCAATGGTAGATCCATATTGAACAAGCAGCTACAAACACTCTCAGGTGATTTGCAAAGGATGAGTATAGGCCAGTGCACCCTCAATGAAAATCAGGAAGGTTGGAAAGGTCTAGACCCATACATTACCATGGAGTATATATCATTTCTCATGACTGAAACTGCAGTATGAAGAGTGGCTGTCTCATCAGTAATCTTGTAACAATTCATTTAATCCCTTACTACTTCTGCTTTAGCAATACTGATCACTAAAATAAGAGCAAAAGTATGTTCATTTCATACCTTACTTCTAGCTCATACAGATTAAACCTCTCCACATACTCTGAACATTCTTAAATGTCAAGTGGTTGCAGATCCACACTTGAGTGCAAAGGAATTAAAAGAAAAGACCCTAGACTACTCATTGATGTGTTGGTAGAGACAGTGCAGCAAAGTTTACACGAGGACCTTAAGTACCAAAGATACAGGTTACATCCCAAACTGCTTGTACCCCAAAGGCACCAGAGTCGATTTTTGTATGAAATGTGTAGTAATGGATACAGCTCAGTCCAGAGGTGTCTTGTGGTGTGATGAATCCACCTTTTCAGCGACAGGTGGCTGTGGTGTGTGTGTGCAGTCAACAAGACTGCGATCAATCTGATCCCAAGTACACTGCAAGCATCGTAAAGTTCCCTGCCTCACTTCTTGTATGGGATTGCTTCGGTTATTATGGCTTTGGGGACCTTGAACTGTTGCCAAAGAATGAAACTATGTACAGAAATAGCTACCACAAGCTACTGTGTGACCATCTTCCAGATTTGCTCAAAAAGTGAAAGGCTAAAGTGTTCATGCAGGATGGGGCTCCTTACCACACTGCCGTATTTACCGACCGTCATTGAAGTCACCTAAAAGGGGACTGGAAATCCTCCCATCCTGTTTAACTTTCAATAAGAAACAGAGCAAGGGGTCAAGTGAGGATATGTCCCTCTTAGGCTCATAACATGGGTTATGAACACCTTAGTTTGAAAGCTATTCCAATATTTGGATGTGCATGTGTAATTACAGATTTAGTAATTACACAGACACCTACCTAATTGCTTAAGGCAAGATCTTGCCTAGATGGTAGGGCTAGTGCATAGTGCTCAGGGAAAAAGTTACTTGTTATATAATACTGTTCCTCTCTGCCGCCAAAGAGAGAATTTTCTAATGCTACTAGGATTTATTCTAGATCTGTTTAACATGTTCCAAGAATCCACAATTATACTGTTTAAAAAAAGCTTCCTAATATTTCTTACTTAGTTTTCAATTATGCCTCTTTGGTTTGATTTATCTTCTGTTGCTGTCATCACAGTTACCGAAGCATTACTCAATAACAAAAAACTTTGGTATTTACAACTGTTAGGACAAACAGTAAATGAAATAGTAGCACCAGTACTTATCACACATACCAAAATAATTTAAATCCTTTATTGTTGTTCAGTCTTATGTTAATTTTTTTACTGAGCCATGAGTTCTCACTCAATATTAAATATTTCATGAAATGAAATCCTCACTGTAGTACATAAATATCCATCCCTCCCGATAACTTTACCTTCCTGTCCCAGAGCCTATTCTATGGAGTTCCCAAAGGCAAGCCACATCCACCAGACAGGACCAAAGTGAGCAAAGGACAACTGAGAAGAGGGTGTTCAGAGTCTTCAATGTAGGAGATGCTTTTCAGGCTTGAGGGGGTCTTCTGATAATCTCAATCAGTGTATGTAATGTTGGACTGATGAGAAGCTTCCAGAATACATATGAGAAAGCATAATGTAATTTTGAGAAAGTGTAGTTTCAGATGGTTTTAAGCCCAGTGGGGTGGTGTTTAAAAATGGGTAGGCAGCAATTGTTCTGTACTTGTCATGTCATCTTTGAGTGTCTAGTTTTGTCAATAAGTGTGCTGAAGGGGGATCCGTGAGAACCAATTGTTGAAGTGTGAAGAATGGGTAAGCTTTTTATTTCTACTTGAGGGTTGGAGGTTGGCTATGGAGTGATTTGGAAGCGAAGGATCTCATATCTATGTAAAGGACAGGGTATTTTTGTTGTGCAAGTTCTGAATGTCTGAGCTGCTAAGCAGCCTGTGAGTGTTATGAGTGCTTTCTTTTGTGTGGGTTGTAGCTGTTACAGAGTGGATGACCAGGCAACTTAGGCATCGCTCTAGATGGAGAGGAGGAATTGTTTACGGAGTACACCAAGGGACTGCTTTTCGTGTGCTGGTCCTTGTGTTGTCTGTGATGTGGAAAGTGAATGTTGTGTGTTTCCAGTGTGATATCCAATATGGCTGGAGGTTTGATGAGTTACAGTGGTTAACCAATCTGGGTGATACAAGGATGCAGATTTGATTTATGTCTGTCAGGTGTTACAGTGATGGCAGACTCCTATGGTTGTGCAGACATTCTGTTTTGGGCAAGCTGGTGTTCTAACTGTGTGATGTAGTGTGGATACTGGTTGTTTCTAGGGCAGTGTCACTGTGCTGTGATATGACTGATTCATCTGCATATGAAATGACTTTCACACTGTGGTCTGCAAGAAGTACTTTCACACTGTGGTCTGCAAGAAGTGATGGCTGGTCATGTAGAGAGAGATGGACGACAGTTGAGAAAAGAACGGCTCCTTAGAAACTCCTATGTAAATCTCAAGGATTTTGGATGCGAAGCCTTTGGGAGCAACGCTGGCTTAGCAGCATTCAATTAACCCCGAGTCTTTAATTCTTTCAGGCTCTTCTCCACATTATGGCACACGAAGCCAAAAGGATGAGAAAATGTTTCATGTCTGTCCCATTCTTATGTTGGCCTTGGACTACAACAGAAAGTTATGATTGATGCACATCCAAGCACAGCTAGCTTTTGGTTAAGAGAGAGAGAGAGAGAGAGAGAGAGAGAGAGAGAGAGAGAGAGAGAGAGAGAGACAGACAGAGAGAGTTATCAATGACAGCAGTTAATTAGGAGGTTACTTTAAAATACAAGTTTCCTTATTGGCTTGCCATTAGTTCCTGTTGCCCAACCATTAGCTCATCAAGTTGAAATAATCTCATAATCCTCTCTGCTGGTTAACAAACAATGAAAGATCTGTACTTCCATCTCAAATTTTTTCTGAAATGTATCTATCCCTGGAAACAAACATTAACTAAATTAACTTTACAATATTTTATTAATCAACAAACTTTAAGGGAAATATAAAAAAAAACAGAAGCAAACTGTAAATGAATTAGGAAGTGTAGGAAAAGAAAGAAGGTAAATATCATATATGAGATTCTTAAAAAAAAAAAAGATAAATATCATATATGAGATTCTATCAAAAAAGGAAAAAAGTCAGTCAAAATTAAATGCATTTCTGAGGGCTCAAATGTGAAAAATCTAAATAATTTGTACTACTGATCATAGATTGTATGGAGACATTAGAAGGCAAAAAGGCAAGCAACCTGCTGAAAATCTGAATGAAGTTCAGGGTCAGGAATGAGACAAGCTAAGTCTGCTGGAAGGAAATATTCAAGCAAGGCTTTAATGTATGGAAGAAACAGGTATATCAATTTGAAAAAATGATCGAAGCAATGTAAGCTTGTTTCATTATAAGTGCAACTGTATTGAACTATTAATACTGAAATCAAAAGTCATGCTCACTTTCAGTATTCTAAACTGCAAAGCAAATCTTTCAAATAAAGCTACAGTATACTGTATTCTATAATATACTGTATTCTGTAAGTCCATTGGACAATAAAAGCATTGCCAGCATTTTACAATAATTCCAACAGAATTAAATCAGCAAAAGGAGATCAACAACCTTCAGGTTTAACATTTTTTTATCTTATCCAAGGTCAAAATCATGAGGTAATCATTGCATATTAATTTTCCATCTTAATGAGAAAGCAGTTATCATTTCACTATCTACATTATGTCATTTAGCATAAGCACAAAAATTTTTGCCAAATCTGAACTAGCTATATTAAATATGCAGCTGACAGCCACTGATACTTGGGGTTCACAGTTAACAAAAAACTCTAAAGCTGCATTATTTAAGGTGCTACATTTCACCTCAGATAACCAAATATGAAGTATCACAAAAAATTTTCTGTATCTATACCATGGAACTGGAGTATATGTATGTCTAAGCAATAAACACTGTTTCAGCTCTACTTCTAACTAAAAACTGAAAATTCCCATTTAAATTAACACAAAGAATTCACTTAATGATGAGCTCAGTTCAGCAACATATACCAATCTTTCTTTTATACATGTTTGCTATTTTCCACGTTAGCGAGGCAGCATCAAGAATTGGTATGTACTAAGAAAATATAAAGACAAGTTTGTCTCAACTTTCAGAAAGTTTGACCTATGTTTGCAAACTTTCCATAAAGTTGAATTTACCTCAAATCTGCCTATTATATACTTTCCCGCATCCTCACGAAATTCTCATAGTCTTATCCCTGTACTTCATACATATGAAATCTGACCTCTATGTAAAACTATAGCTCCCCTTTAAACTTACTTAAAGTAAGGCTTACGTGCATAAACAGCCTGTTCCTGCTTTCCTAACTAGATGATTCTAGAAAAAGGTAACCTTAAAACAAGTTTAACAATGAGATGAATTGAACAAGTCTTAAGAAAACCCAAACTTATCTAAAAAACTTGTTTCATAAACAGAAATTACTGAGGAAGAAGCTGAACAAAAGTAACATTGTCATAATACACAACACCTTAACTTCCTGAAAACTAACTATTGAATAAGCTCCTATCTACAGGAACTCCCTAAAGGGAATGGCTATGGTTAAAAAAGGCTTCACAACTGGTGAACTCCAGTGCTGCTTGTTAGCCATGTAAGTGTCTCATTCTTCATAGGCAGAGACAACTCTAGCCCAGCTTTTCCAGAGGCTCTGGCCTAATGTTCCTACCAACTACTTCTACCTAATGTGTCTATCTAATGTTCCAATCTACTACTTCTATCTAATGCTCCTGCCTAATATTCCTACCAACAAATAAAAAAAATCTATATCTGCAAAAATATGTATGTCGTGGTAATTGTCTAACATATACACTTGTACCTTTCATTCAATTTATGCAAATTTAAGCAGTATGTTCTTCACATGACAATAAAATAGCAACATCTAACTTGTAAGTTAATAGAGCAATTACAAAATCTAATGTAGCCATGATCACCAATTTCTTGACTGAAGTCCCAGTAAAATTCACTGGAGCAGCAGAAACCTAATCTTTGGGAATTATTTGAAAATTCCTAATGAATACTGTCATGAATAAATGAATGAAATTCAAGAAAATTTCAATGATTATCTTAGTCAGCACAATTTGATGTCAGTAGTAGGCAGCCCCTTGATTCATAAGTATTTTGGATAATTCCAAAAAGCATCAATTAAGGTATCAAAAGACCTGTGCAAATTCTTGAACTTCTAAACTTCACTCAATTTGAGTTGACTACTGAACCTAAATTATAACTAGTATAAGGAACCTAATATATGCAATAATGCTATCACAGAGGGTTATAACCAACGTACAATAATAAAAACTATGATATTTAGTACAATGAATTACAATCAGAAGCCCCTACATAAGGCTGAAATTATTCATCTTTTTTCTCAAGTTTGCATATTTGAAATATCACACAAACTGAGGAAATTAATATATCAAAGCAATAAGATATTCATACATGACCAAAACCTTCTAAAGCTATCTTCAGAGCTGTCTAGTGGGATGGTTGAAACCAAGTGCACAACAAAGCTTTGACACAAACTTGTGCAATATGCAGAACTAGGTTACAGTTGACAATATATCAAAATTTACAGACTAACCCAACGAATCAAGCATTCCTTACTTTTGCCAATATGTGGAATTGGAGCTAAATTAATGCCTACAAAAGATAAGCACTTTATGCATTTGATCCATCCACAGGAAATGGGAACAGAGTTAATGATAGCAAAAGAAAAGGAACCCAGCCTAACATTAAATACCAGTACTTGTTCAAGATGCAGACCTGGGTCTAAATTACTATAACAATATCTGAAACAGCTGTATTACCTCTTTAAGCAGTCATTGTACCCTTCATTATGGATAATAAGACTTAAATGCCTGTAGTAAATGAACAAGGCAGTATCACGCACATATTTCTATCTCCCCTTCAGCATCTCCCACACTTTGTATCTCAAGTAAACTTGTGAACATGCCAAATTTGAAAGTTGATGGGCAGACACAATGGTATGGCTTCTTGCTAAGAAAGGCATATCCATAATCCTTATTGTCTGAGGAAATCCAAAAAGAAAATTCTTTCACATTCAGCAATAAAACTTTTTCAATGAACAACCACAACTAGAGGCAATATGAGAAAAAACCATATGCCTAGCCAGTACACCTGGTCCCCACTACCTCGTGACCTGTGATAAGATTATCCAGCATTCATGATAAAAATCATTGCAGACAAAAAAGTTTCAAAAACTCCACACAGCAATAGCAAGCAACAGCTAACAAATGACAGCATCCATCAAGGAATATAAAGTATGAAGTAGGTAGTTTTCTCAATGGTATGGAATCCATCACATTCAAAGTCAACAAAATTAGAAATCCATTCCACAAAAGGTAAATAGCCAACCCATGAGTGAAGTTGAAAGGTAAACTTCAGGAGGTAATGGCAAGTATTTGCACATTATTTCATTACTGTTCACCTGTTTCATTACTGTTCACCACAAATGTGACAGAACCGAGATTAGTAGTGATGAAGGAAGATCTCCAACAAACTGGTTAGCTTTATGCTGTTTTCATACAGTACACCTAAATAAAATTTACATTTGTCAAAGTATGGAAAACCAGGTGCATTATGTAAAAAGTAGCCTCTCATAAATGTCATGATTAATTGATGAAATGGGGTCTTGAGATGGGTGGGCCACGATTCAGAAAAGTATCCCTTTCTCTTACTGTATCTGAAATGTAGTTTCTATATCTCTCTATATCACTGACATTCATCCCCTCCAGAAACCCCCTTAGGGGGTGGCTACGGCAAAAGTCTCCATAACCGGCGAACTCTACTGCCACTTCTTAGCCTTTAGAGCCTCACTTTTAACAGTCTACTCACAGAGAGTAATTCTAGCGAAGTCATTCCGGAGGCTCCTGCCTAATGTTTTGAACAACTACCTAATGTTCCAACCTACTAATTCTACCAAATACTCCTGCCTAATCTTCATACCTACTGCTTCCTCCTAATGCTCCTACCTACTATTTTCATCTTTTGTAATAGACAGACTATATGTTTCTTGACCATCAATTTACAAATGTTGTGAGAAAAGATTTCTCCTAGGAATGTAACTCCCCCTTAAAACCTCTGGTAAAATAAAACCCACTATCTAGTGTTTCCACTTACATTTCCAGGAACACATTGCTAAAATTATGTAAGGACCAAGTGTATAGATTACTAGTAAAAGAGCTGTGCTTTACTGCTTTGTACAAGTCACAAACAATTTCTGCAAATTAACAAAACAGAAGCACATACAGGCTGAACCACAATTATTTTGTCCTATTACCTGACCAACACCAACTACTGCATCACAGTGCTAAAATCACAGTATTATTCACTAATAAACTGAAAAACTGCTGGTTAACACCTCTGGCCTTAGCCCATAGCCATCTCCATATAATGCCAAGGTCACCCAAAGAGCTGTTCATCTCTGCTCAATATAATGTAAAAGTTAGGGAATTCAGCTTAACAGAATTTCTTACTTTGACTGCAAGATCAACGTTGCACATGAACCAAAATGTCCATTAGCTGATGGCGAATTCCCTCTTTACTCTAGAGAAGCAATATCATCATTCACTTTTTCTTGCTATAACTATGGATTGATTATAGTAAGCCATCATTAACACTGGCACAGTAAGCCCGACTAGTACACCCTTCATGAATGAGGCATGTACAGCCAGCCCTGTAAATATGTTTATGATTACTGTTTCTTGGTCTTATTCTCCATTTTTACATGATTCGTCAGCAAATTTCTCTATAAATTTTATACCATAGTCATCATGGCTGAATTCTTTAAATGCGTATGACTGCTAGTGTGTATATGTTTACAATAATCATAATTTGTAACATTCTTTCTACATAAATCAGGTAATTACTCTATAATATTATACACACCAAATGATAAATCTTATAACAATATTCCCCAAAAAATCTTGAGATACATCATTAGGTGCATGCCATATATGAGTATAATGTATACTGATGTGTAGTGTGAGGAGCGAGCCCCACTTAAGTTAGGGCATGTGGTCTACTGGTCGAAAAAAGAATTTTATGGGAATCTTTAAACCCTTGGATGTTTCTAACACTCAAGGTTCACCAACTAAGTATTTCAGAGAACCATGCTGAGACATTCTAACATGAAATTGTTAAAGAACTTGTAACCTAAGATTAACTTTAACATTGTTGTCTACCCGAACTTTGCACTATTTCTGTAATTGCTTCAGTACCTTTAATCACTACAGTCTCTTATTTTTCTTCAATGCTACTAATAAGTTTATCAAAGCTTTTGAAGTTTACACAATAAATTTTCCATAAAAGTATTCCTAATGGCTTCCCTTACAGATGAAGATTCAAGATGTTAAACACATAAGTTGATATGTGGTTCAGGTAACAGGCACAGCTTATCAGCATCATGCACCTTAAACATGCACAAAACCATATATCTTTCTTCAACTGCAGAACAAAAACAAATGTCAATGTGATATCTCAGCCTGAAAACTGCAGATTCTGATGAACATGGACGGCAGAGTTTGAGATCTATCTAGTCCATGTAGGGGTGGGGGAATGCTGTTTTTCTTAATCATGTTATTGGTTTGCCTCTAAACAATGACTGAATGGTACATGTTGCTCAACTTTCCTCATCGCAATATGAATTTGGAAACCTGTTACTTGAGAATGAAGTAGACACAATAGTTTGGTTTCTGAATCATTACTATGAAATAACCATTGGTATCAAGATTATTTCATGAATGTCACCAGAGCTCATGACAAATGCAGAACCAAGTATAGTCTACAACTGCTTGTTAGTCCAGGAACTATGAATATGTCAGCTCTTGCACACAGTGGCAGATATTAGTCCTAACAATTTGAATTAATAATGGCTACCTCAAGCTACTGTCATGACCTGACTTTCACATACTTTAAAATATTCTAAATATGATAATTAACCCACTAGGCACAAAGCCATTTTTCCTATCATCTGCAATAATACACCATACTGAAACTTCTCAGAGATTTTGAAAGTGATTAACAACAACCAATTGCAGGGTAATAGTTTCCTCACATTCAACGGGTAGCAAAAACAGAATAAATGTCACAGCTGTAACTAATCATTCTTGACAATTACAAGTTTTTTCATTCTACTCATTACAAACCCTTCGTGTACCAAAAACCTGTAGGTTGCTTCATCTCACTAATCAGGAGCCTACAGCTCATCAGATCTTGTGAAGCTTGTTTACTAACAGTAGGAGCAGCACTTACATCCACCTGCTTGAGTCTAGCCATCAGTTTTTCCTCTGTGCTTGTTAAGGCCTCCATGACTTTGTGGTTCTTTTCTCGCAACTCCTACAAGGCAGGGATTAACAACACACAATGTTAGACTTAAGGGAATATAGTACTGGATCTCAGGAAGAAAAGTAACAAGCTTGTTAATAAACATTGGGGTATATGCATTCCAATCAGTTATCCTCATGATAACTACAAATGTGTACCTGATCAAATTTATTCAATAATAACTAGTGAAACTTCTTGTAAACAATCACAAGATCAATGGAACAATATGGCCACACAAAGCTAAATATTGGGTGTGAAAGCCATTCCAGGCTGCATCAGGTTTCAATCATACAGTGCCTAGTAAGCACACACATTAATACATAACATGCGTACCAGCCTATGTTCACTGATGAATGAACAGTCTTGTGGGGCTAAGGCAAGAGGAGCAACACTAAGAGGCAGAGGGGGAAAGTCTACACACAATGAATCCATGATCAAGTATATCCAACTCATTCTCGGGAAGAGTTCTTATTATCCCGTTTAGTGAGCCAAGCAAAGGTCAATCACGTTAACAATTATGATCTCCCCCTCCTTAAATATAAGGGGCATAGACTCAAGCATCTCAGACAAAAATATCCAACAAGGAATGAGGAGGACAACAGGTGTGCATATGCTTGATAAATCACATATTTATCATTAGTTTTGTATTGTTATGGTGCAACATGCTACAGTACTGCCATTCTGCTGACTATGAACAGGATCATCAAATGCTTTACAACAGGTGAAGAGTACGATCTAACAGGGTCTTTATACAATCACTAAAAAGCAGCAGGGTCATCAGCTGAGTGATTCATCTCAAATCAACACTAAAGTGGATTAGTTTTTTGGCCGTCATTTGGGTCTATGAAGCACTTGGGTAAACCACAAGACAGGATACAAGAACTGGTAATCTCATTTCAACTTACCATTATTGAAAATCTTCAAAAAGTGTGTGAAGTGTTTCCAAGCTTATAATCAGGAGAAAGTGAAGACAATACATTCAGCAGTAGGTGTAAATGAAGAAAAGTAATAATTCAAAATCAAATTATCTAACATACAGCCATGCAAGTTCCAACAGAGGGAATGTCACAAAGAGTACAGTTTGATAAAGCACTGCTGGAACATCTGAGATCTTAATTTAGGATACTCACATTGTTTTTCGCTCTCTGACTCTCTAAATCTTCTTTTAATCTTGCAATTTCTTTTTGAAGGTTAGCTACTTCATTCAACTGTTCTTCTATAACAATTTCTTTCTCCTTCACTCTGCAAATTGACAAGTTATGCGTTTCAGGCAAATCCAATTTAATATGCACAGCACAACTAAAAATATTTCATTTAAACAATTTTTTCCTTTCATGTTAGCAGAGATGCAAGGCAAATGTCTCAATCAAGGCTATCTCAGATACACGGGAAATGCAGCAAAATATAAAAGATCACACAAATACATTTTCCTGTGTACTGAAAAAGCACTATGAACAGACTTAAAATGCCCTCATTTATTCAGAACCCCCCCGTCCAGTCAAGCCCAAAAGATCTTTACATGGTTTCCCCTTATCTCATATGCCGTGATTCAGCCCAATGACAGCATATTTCCTACTGTATACCACTTCAACCCATCTCATGCTTGCCACATACCCTGTGCATGCTCAGACCCCAAACAGTCAAAGCAACTTTCACTGCATTCTTACATATCCTCAGTCTCCCCCTTCCCCACTGTCCTTCCACTTCTGACACACATACTCTGTTAATCAGTCCCTTCTCACTCACCATCTACAAATGTACACAACATTTCAGTATATCTTCATCTCTCATACATACTCCTTCTCTCAACCACATCTCTCTCTTATCCTATCCCTTATTATTCAATCAACCCTCCACTCCTGGTACCTAACACTGTCCTCAAAAACTTCATTTCCAAAACATTCACCCACTTCTGTACTCTGTTATTACAGCCCATGCCTTGCATCCATATGACACTGACAGAACTATACTATCATACAAATATGTATATTTTTTCATACTTGATCGCCATTTCTCATGTTAGCGAGGTAGTGCCACGAACAGAATAAGAAAGGCCGTATCCACTCACATTCATTCCCTAGATGTCATGTGTAATGCACCGAAGCCACAGCTACATATATACAACCAGGCCCCAAAGATCTTTCCATAGTTTATCCCAAACACTTCACAAGCCCTGGCACACTCCACTGTCAGCAAATCAACCCTAGTATACCACGTCATTCCATTTCACTCTATCCCGTGCATGCCTTTTATCCTCCTACATGTTTAGGCCATGATCGCTTAAAATCTTTTTCACCCCAATCTGGTCTCCCCATTCTTCTTGTTCCTCCACTTCTGACACACACACACACACACACACATTTTTTTTCATACATATTCGCCATTTCCTGCATTAGCGAGGTAGTGTTAAGAACTGAGGACTGAGCCTTAAAAGGGAAAATCCTCACTTGGCCCCCTTCTCTGTTCCTTCTTCTTTTTCTTCTTTTTTTTTTTTGGGGGGGGGGAGGAGGGGAGGATTGCCAGCACCCCCGCTCCCTCCCCTCTTAGTTGCCTTCTACGACATGCTGGGAATACAGAGGTAGAATTCTTTCTCCCCTACCTGACGTTACCTCGCTGACACAGGAAATGGCGATAAAGTATAATAAAATATAAATAAAATAAATATATATATGTATATGGCATCCATCCCCGTGTACTGAAAGAGTGTGCTTCTGAACTTGCACCTGTGTTTGCCCGTCATTTCCGTTTCTGTTTAAAAACCAAAACTTTTCCTTCTCCATGGAAACATGCTTTGATACATCCAAT
>JAYMFT010000040.1:326497-338685 GCA_038088735.1 Panulirus argus | reverse complement strand
ATATATATATATATATATATATATATATATATATATATATATATGTAGGTTATCATTTGTACCTGGTCATGTTGCATGTATCTTATATGTTGGTGATCATGTATGATAAGTTATACATGCAGGTGGTCATGTCACGTACACATTTCACGTAGCTTGTCTTGCTGGATACATATCAAGCGTCGTTGACCTTGTCGGATACATAATACATGCAGGTGATCATGTTGGTGGATACATATGTATCCGGTGATGTCGAATGTGAAAATGTATAATTTCGGACACATGTTATATGCACATGATCATGTTTGATACATATACACACAGCTTCCCATGTTCCATACATATCATGTTCATCTTTAGCGTGTGTGATACGCATTGCATGTACGAAGCTTTGCTGGAGACATCGTGATACGGAAAATATAAATGCTATCCCCAAAAAAACTTTGACACTGTATATATGTATACATCGTATACTTGAAGTATATCAATTGCTTTGACACCGTTAGTGCGTCACTAACCATCAACAAACCCTTAGAACGCAGTCAATTTGACACTAATCCATTTTACTGCCTGTTTCTCACTGTATGAAAAAAAAAAAGAAATATCTGTATCAATTTCTGATATTTTTCGCTCTAAATAAAGTTATCAATGATCTCTTGAATGTGTACATTGAGAAATAACCTTTAATTCTTTTGCGTCTAAGAGACGTTTAGCTTTTTTTTTTTTTTTTAGAGGTGATTAGATCCTTTAAATGACGCCATTCGGCAGCATAAACACACTATGAGATCTCGATCCAATTAGAATCCGATTCTATGTTGTACCGAAATAGGATTTCGTCTCTATCAGTGCCCGGTGGAATGACGACGATATGTGTAATTATACCCGCGTCTATAAGTGTGCTTTGTGCCTCTGTGTAATTATCCTCAATTTATGGGGACGTTTTGGGCTGGGGTCTCGCTAATTATCTAGCCTAAATGATGGCATTAAATTGTGTATTTGAGGGAGGGAGGGAGGGAGGGAGGAGAAACGCGGGGATCTGACACCATCGCTGGTACATGAGAGGCACAAGCACAAGCGGTTTCATAAGTACACAACTTCTGGTAACACGTATTTGATAACGTCGTTACACAGGTGGCTTCAAAAAGGTCTTGAATCGAGTGGTTCTCAAGAGGACGTAAATCTCATGGACATGTCAATGTTGAAATGTGTTTTTATTGTCGTTCTGCGTACCGTCAGTGCCAGGGAAACTACTTGGAAAGATACAGAGGGGAAACTACATCGAAAATGCAGCACTAATTACAGAGGGTATAACATGCTGTGCTGTCTACAGTAAATCAGCGATCAATATTGTAGGAAATACAATACCCTACAGGGATACATTATCAACAACAGAGCATCCATAACAAGATGTATGACGCGCTGTATTCTCTACGGTATATCAGTGGCTGATACTGTATGGAGTACAAGACCTTACACTGAAGATAATTCAAGGCAGTGTTTCTCAAAGCACTGCTTTGGCACTGCAGTGGGACAATGCATAATGTTGTTATCAGTGCTGTGGTTAGTACTACAAGTGCCTGTAATAAAGGACATCAAAAGCACCACAGATGGTGGCCAATGCTGTGGGATATGTTCCCCCTCCCATATGGGACGTCCCCCCCCCCCTTCACACTGGGATGTTCCCCTTGGGATGTCACTGGGACGTCACTGAGGAAATGAAGATGGGCACTACCGCCGCATGCGGCTAATCACGTGGAATAAAGTGGTAAATCGTGATGGATCGCTTGACACAGTACACTTAGTGAGGGAGATGTGTGGGCTCCGTAGCTCACACGATGGGTTATTCTGGCGTACATACGTTACCATATTTGCTCTCTGAACCCAACCCCATCTCCTTGTACGCTGGGTTCTGTATTTGTTAGGGTACAAGGAGGATACAGATCCTTTGCCTTGTAGTACATGGCTTACTTAGCGACACAGCATCAGTTATACGGTACATAGCTAACAATAGGGTGGTCGGTTCGATGCAATTTCTATATACCCGGATAAAGTGGTAGTTACAGATTACATTTCTGGGGTCTAACTAGCCAGTTACTCGTACAGGTAACACGGTAGACTTGAAGTTAATTTGGGTATAAAAGTAAATATCAAATACTGATAATCTTAGCTGTAGGAATACCGAAATGACTAAAATGCAAAGGAAGAAACATATTTTGCATATCCATAAATACGTCTCTACCTCTGAAGAACATACAAAATAGCTCCCAGAGCAATATCACTGACTCAGCAAACCTCTAATCTATTGCTTGGAAATAAGACTTGTCTTCCTAAAAGAGTTAGACTGGCTCGAGTCTCCAGTACTCTTTACTATAAAATTCGTTGGTTACTTGTGGTTCTTTATGTTCATGTTCGTGTGTGTGTGTGTGTGAGATACATACTCTTATTTATTAGAAATCTTTCATGAAAGGCTTGAAATGTCTTGCAATACAAAGTTTACCCAAGGAGTCCCCCTCCAGAGGGGGTTAGTCATAACAATCATTTACCACCGATAACTTTACGTACTGGTTTTACATCATTCCACCCCCCCCCCATCCCCCCAAGAAAAGAAAAAAAAAAAGACCACGCTAATCACCGTCCTGGACTTAACAAAGGAGAACTTTGAGGTAAACTTTGATAAGATCCGATGGAGAATGAGCCGAGACATGATACCCTGCAAAGAAACATAATACAGAAGGAGAAACTTACAGCGAAGTATTGGAAAAAAGCTTTGCATCTTATTTATGACTCTTTTTGCACATCTTTATCGAGGGAATCAAATAGAATCTAGGGAGAATCAGACGGGAATTCAGATTCCTTCTTTCACATCTTTCGAACTTTGGTGAAAGGCTATTCTCATTTATACACCAATTAGAAAAAACGTTCTCTTTATGTACAAACCAGGAGATAACAGGCTCCTTGTATACAATTGATTAAAAGAAGCTTTGGTCATGTATACTGTAAATGTCTGGTCATATGTACTTAGGTTTCAAAAGGCTCTTAAAATATACAAATATTTTTGTTGAAGGCTTGTGGTTCATTTGCAAATCACAGTGTTAGTGGCTTTGGTTACGAGTAATTAATTTGTAAAAGTCAATGGTCATATATTAATCAGCTTATCAAAGGCTCTGATCATGCATGTATTTACTGTATACATATATACATATGGCCCTGATCGTTTACATAACTGACTATGAATTGACTCTGGCTACGGACACATCAGATGTACGTACGTAAGGAATGTGGAGGAATGACACTAATTATGAAAGACGTGATTGGGCCCACCCATGGACGTGGAAGCAATGATTACATTAATCACTCCCTTCCTCCCTTTCGTGGACAACTCACAAAGTCACTGAATCTATTTTCCTTACCTCCTGATCCCACTTCCTATGATCTTTATATCCCTAAGACCTGTGACCTGATGGGGGTGGGTTCTATGACCTGTTATCCATAAAACCATACATCTTATATGACCTGAGGAAGTCTCATAGACCACAGAGGCCAAAGACCTTTGACCTAAGGGTCTTAACTTCCCGTGTCCTAAAAAGATATCTTTGCATGACGGAAAATAACGAAAGGAGAGAATCGTACATTAAACCAATTTATCTTCTTGCTGCAAGAGTAGATGCAGAATAAATCTCTTCTAGAAATATTCATCCCACGCCAGTGAACTGAGACAGAGCAACAGCTGTGAATGCATTAAATGCTCAGAAGGTAAGAAAATAATAAGATGCGTTATGGAATCCTGGGAAAACACATCCCAGGACTCAATACCAGAGAGATAGGATTTAATATCATAAACATCGGATTTCCTTGCACGAACTATAAATTGGATAACGGAGGCAGGGAATGCAGTGAGAACGATGATATGAGAGACTGTGGTCTCGTGAAAGAGAAACAGGTTTCGACTCAAATCCCAAAACGGGTTTCGATACCCGAGAAATGGATTTGGTGATCTCAAAGCCATGTTTGCCAGAGTGAAACGTCCTTCATCTCGGCAAAAAACTTGCTCCGTGGTGATGAAACTCCCTTCAGGGTGACGAAACTTCCTTCTAGGGAAGGAAAAAATGTGCTCCGTGGTGGTGAAACTTGCTTTATGAAACTTCGTCTTCTTGATGAAACATTCTTCACTGTCGTGAGAAACTTGTTTTGTAGTAATGAAACGACCTTCACGACGATGAAAACTTCTATTAAGATAGAAAAGCTTACTTCACTCTGGTGAAACTTCCTTCATGATAAAGAAACGTCCTTGACACTGATAAAAACACTATCTTTTTGGCAGATAAGATACTACAGGTTATCTGGCTATTGGTGCAGCCTAATACAGCTGTATGAAATACAGGGTCATGAATTTCTTCAAATATTTTCTCACATCTTACTGATACACATACGACGTTCTCAAAAACACATCATCTTCCTCTGAAAACCTGTCTTGTAGTGTCCTCTCTTCAGACTTTTCTTCGTCACAGTCTGTTGTCTTCATGCCTTCCTGGTGTGGTTTCTTTTCCTGGAGAACGCTCGCTGGATTCTGTTCTATAAACGCTTTCTTAGTGTTGTTTTCTTCTTTTAGGCACTTCTGCTGAAGTCTATTGTTTTCTCATTGTGGTTTCTACAGAAGAATGGTTGTTGGAGTCTGTTTTCTGGAAGCCCTCCTGGTGTGGTTTCTCCAATCGCAGCGCACCTTCTGGAGAGTCCGTCATCTGAGAGCCTCTCTGAGGTCAGGTTTCTCTAAATACTCCTCCGGGCAAAGTTGAATCCAATCCTATCAGTTGTATCTTGTTTCGTTTGTCTCATGGTGAACAGCGGTTTGCCCCAAAGCCTCCATAAAGTGTGTCGTCTTCAAACCCAACTTTGGCAGAGTTGTGCTTGATGTGGACGTAGGTACAAATATAAGAAGACCTCTTCCTTGGAAGCTCCACATCTTCGTCAGTAGCACCCTGGCACGGGAAAGCTGGATGGATGGCTCCACCGTGAGGACGAAGCCACTTACAACTTGGATAATGCTTGCAATAGATCTCTCTCCGTTGCGGGAGACGACTACGTTCCCCCGAAACAACCAGCTTCGGCCACCATTCCATCAAGGATGTCTTGAAGCCCCGTGTGTGTGTGTACTGTAGATGTGGTGGAGGTGAAAATGTGTGGATGAGTGGAGGAAGGAGAGAGAGGGAAGGAGGGAGGAAGGGAGTGCGTGCGCGTGCGTGCGTGTGTGTGTGTGTGTGTGTGTGTGTGTGTGTGTGTGTGTGTGTGTGTGTGTGTGTGTGTGTGTATAGATGCGTTAAAATATTGCTATAAAATCTGCTTCTCGACGTGTTGGCTTTTACGAGTTGTCGTATGTCCCACTAAAATCAGGCACACGCTTAGGCCAAAATGGAGGAATGGAACAGAGGGTCGTGAATTTCAACTTTTTTTTTCTTTTTTTTTTTTGGCCTAGCCTACTCTGTTGCAAATGATTTACGAGTATTTTGCTGAAGTTTAGGAACAAATGTGCAGGAAACGTATATGGAGTTTGGAGAGGGCAGCCTGGGAACCGTACCGGATGACATGACCTGGATTTGTGAGTCACAGAAGTGGAACGAGTGGAGGAGATACATGTATCAAGAGGGTTCCTCAGCCATCCGAATGGAAATAGCGTTGACGTACAGGAGGCGAGCAGAATGTAATGGCCTCACCTTGCAAGCGTCAGGGGGGGGGGGGCGAACTCAGGGCAGTGTTTGGCGAGGGTGATAATGACCTAGAAGGGTTGTGGGGAAGCTAAATGGAAGGGATGAAAGAATTGGACGCTTGATTGGTCTCGGCGAGGAGGACAAGCAAGAGGAGAGGAGTTAAAAGCGACGGTTGGCGTGCCTAATTGGGGTAAAGGATCGCTAATTTCATGTAATCAAGGTTAATGGTTGTTAGATTCAATTCTGGAAACGATTAAAATGAGGGTGAGAGTAGGAATGACACGGTGGATTAGTGAAGATAAGGAAAAAAAACAAGATGGTCATGGAGAAACGAGTGCGGAATCCATTCATAATTACTACAGCAGGAAGAATTAGTAATGGATGTGGAAGGTAAAGAACAAATTAATATCAAAATGCAAATACAAAAGCCATTAGTGGTGTAAGCAGTCGTGGAAATAGGTTATAAAGATGACGGGTTAGGTTGTACGACATTAGTGGGGTTGAGACGAGGCGGTAAAGTGAGAAGGAGGACAATAACTGTGGATGACCGAATGTAATCGAGGGTGAAGGATGCATTATGGAGACGGAGAGAACATTATGACGAGTTTCTGCTTGTTGAAGAAGAAGAGAATTTCTCTTCCACTTATCTCAGGTCCAGAGGACGGTAGTTTGGGAGGCTAGTCACTCTGGGAGGCTAGAGTGAATGCTTCAAGTAAATCAACACATACACACATGCATACACTGAACATAAACATGTGGATGGAATGAATGGATGTGAGTACAGTAACCTGGGTACTTAAAGATATCCCCTGCTCAAGAAAGAGGCGTCCTTAAACATTCTTATGAATATGTCGACAGTCAGACCACCACCTTTACTTTGCAGTCTTGTCTCGATCCACCTAAGAACTTAGGATCCCATTACAATCCTCCAGCAAACAGCTTCTTCGTAGACCATCAAGTCTTCTTATCTGGCACTTCCAAGTATGCTCAGTCTACCGTAAGAGAATATACTTCGTCAGGTTTGAGAGCTGTGCCACTCACACATCTCACACGACAGCACCAGACACTGGCCCTCTTCCACTGCCTGGGACAGTAGCTGGAGATCCGTCTATTGTGTCCTACAAGGAGGAGCGGGTGGTGTCTCAGCGCTCTCATCACCTCGAGTACTATAAGTTGTGGCTTCTGCAGAGGGCGCCTGCTTCTTCGGCATATGCCTCCTGAAGGTCTTCATCATATCTACCTCTCCATTGGTGTCTCTTGTTTCCTCTTCATCTGCCTCACATTTATTCCATATAAGTTAGTTGTTCTCACGATTATTTCATGATTTAATGCCCTTCTTTGTCATTAGCGAAGGGGACGTGGGACGTGACTAGTTTATCAGTAAGAAGAGAATGGCAGCTGAGATGATATGAAGGAGACACTCGCCGCTTCCCTGCTAAAATCATCACCCTGAGTTGATATCTCAAACCACACACTTTCACCACACCAGCCTCCTCAGCCTGTGGTACCTCACCTCCGCCACACAAACAACTACACACACACACACACACACACACACACCTCCAGAAGACCAGACTCACTCTCTGTCACCTCACCTCCGCTGTGGCCCAAACGTGGCCTCGGTACCTCCAGGATCATCATCATCAAACTTTTAGATTCCTTTCGCACTTCGAGGTCTCCACCACACCACAACCACTATCCTTAGCTCCGTATAGCCTTAGCCTTTCACCCACCCACCTCATCTCCACCTCCACCTTAAGCCCTTCTCCACCTTACGCCTCCACATATAATCCTCCGAGCACTACTTCCACCTAGCCAAGGCCCCCGGAGGGACCTGACTTACGAGGAGGAGAAGTTCAGGCAATGGTCATGCTCCAATGGGACTGCCAAACCTTCCATTAAGGTTCCCCTGAGGAGGGAAGGAAGGAAAATATAATTACGAACTTTGGGGCAAGAGATTTCTTTTTGAGATAAGTTGTTACCAACTTGTTAACGTGACAAATAGATATCTTTTTTTGTTTCCCGTTTTCTCCTATTTTTCCTCAGTAGTGTTTGTCATCTGTTTTGATTCCCAGGTAAGGTTTTCTGTGGTTTGTTTCGGGTGTCGGGAAAGACTTTGATTTATAAACCCTAGTTCTGTTTTCTTTACCGTGTTGTGTTGTCAAATATTCTATGAAACTTAAGAGCCATAGTGGAGAAAACGATATAATTAAGTCGCTACTGATTACACATAAAGCAATAATAATAATTTGAAAGGATTCCTTAAAAGAGAAAATTGGTTGCAAGTCGAAGGTTTCAACTATAACTCAATGAAGATGTTTCAATTATCCTTCGGTTATCCATCGATTTTGAGATACTGTTATAATGATTGTTATGTCTACACCGAATTACACGTTATTCAATAGACTCAAGAATCTTACAAAGAATAAAACGCTTCAAAGGTCATCAAAATGTGAGCTGTATGAGGTCTCACGACTGAAAGCTCAGAAAATAGATATATTTGCGTCTACATCCCCAGAAGCAGATACAAAAGGCAGATAAAGTGATCTGGAAATATATCTGTAATCTTCATTTGCATATGAAAAGATGGTTTAAGTAATCTTATTCTACGTATATTATCTATAAAACTTGTCTTTCAACTTCTTGATAAGAATTACAGCAATTAAGTCAGACTAGATGTTTAATGACGAGTCCTTTCAAGAAATAGATTGGATTCGGGTCCGGTACATACACTGACTAGCCCAAGTGGGCGCCACATATCAGTCTATCGTCACACTGAAATTTCTGAGTGAAACAGTTTTTTCACCGTTTAATAAAATTTGCATTTTTTTTTCTGAATCCTTACTACAGCATGGCCGGGGTAGGACTAACTGCACCAATAACTTCTTTTCTTAATCAAATGTCTTTGATCCCCTTCTTGATGACATTCTAAATACGACAACAGCATTCTTCATCATGACAATGCGACCCTGGAGCACGACGGTACGACCCTTGGTTACGACAGAATGACTGTCGTAACCATGTGTCGCAAGGCAAGGGGGTTAATATCTTATCATTCGTATCTCTAACTACTTCACTATACTCCCCAATCTCTCCTAAGTGGAAAGTTTCTATAATACTTCGTTAGAGAACACTGACTGTGACTTTTACTGCCTTTCATTCTAACGTTTCCCTCGATTTTCTCTCCTGTAGACTCTGCTGCCGGACCTGATTGTGGCCAACCCGCGACTCTCCGACCTATGGGAAGCCGCTACGTCATTCATCTCCGCCCTCGAGTGGTGCCAGCCAATCCTCATCCACGACGACTCGCCCCAGGCTCTCCAACTGGCCCACATCGCATCGCGGGACGACCAGTACGAGACGATGGGGCTTTCCCTCTCGGCCAACCTCCCTCGACACCACTTCCAGAACCGGCTGAGCGGCATCCTGCACACAGTCCGGAGACTGATCTTCGTCTCGGGGACCGTGGACTTCGTCCAGGTGGTGTTCAGCCACGGCGAGGACCTGGACATGTTCAACGGGGAGTACATCTGGATCCTCCTGGACGTCCCCTTGCCCGGGACCCTCTCGGAGTCCCTGAGGCCAGGTCTCCTCAGCCTTCGCCCGGACTTCCTAAGGACCCCTAAGAAACAGTTGCTTGTAAGCTTTGTTAAGTCGTCAATATCTGTGATATCAGAGTTTTTCAAGGAAACCACCACGACCTCCTCAGCGTTGCTGCTGTCGACGTCATCGCCTGTACAGTGTCGAGTGCCTTACAGAAATCTGTCCACGAGTCAGTTTGAAATACACAGGTAGGTTGAATCTGTCCAAGAGTCGTTCTGGGTTACACAGGTAGGCTAAATCTGTCCACGAGTCATTCTGAGTCACATAGGTAGGCTAAATCTGCCCGCGAGTCATTCTGAGTCACACAGGTAGGCTGAATCTGCCCACGAGTCATTTCGAGTTATACAGCTAGGTTGAATCTGTCCACGATGCGTGAGATAGCCTTGTATATTCCACATATCTCCCACTATAGATAAGATTCCTCCCGACCCCATCAGTCTCCAGGATGTCGCTTAAGGTTCAGAGGTGACGTTACTCGTGCGTTAAGAATACGAACCACTGAATAGAGATACATATATATACCTCTTGCGCTCTCCGAAACTCATTGACTATGTTACGGGAGCCTCGAGTTACAACCATGTTTAAAGGAGTGTGTTAAATGGCTATGATGTCTCGCTTAGCACGAAGAGAGCATCCAATGGCCGAAGAATGTTCCAGCACCTTCGAAAGAGAGTTTATAGAGGCCGTTAAAAGCACAAAAGCAGTTCAGTCCTTCTTCAAAACGAGATTTGCATTTGGTGGTGTGTGTAAGATGATATCAACATCGTAAATTTGGCCGTGAGATAAATGGAACTGCTTATCTGGAACGGGAGGCGGTAATGGCGCTTTTACGTCCACGGCGGCAAAACCAGATGGCACTGCCTTGTTCACTGAACATCCTCAATGCTCACGTTCCAAGGGAAAGTTCACCGTACAGACTATCATCAATAACTGAACGTGTGACATATGACTTTACAGAAACCAGCTCACTGCAGATATGGGAAAGAGATTCTTGAATGTCAAAAGACACGTAGAAAATGATTTATGGAACGATAATGACCTGGTTTTACGAATGATTAAAAGGAATTTCAAAATGCAAGATGATTCAGGGATGGAAATGCACAAAAGATGTATGCACATTAGAGCAGGGATGATATGGAAGTAAAGATATAATCCTCACATGATTTGTGTTAGTCAAAGGCAACTGGTGGCTTCTCGTGTCATATCAGTCTAAGAATCTCGCCTCAGTGGCATTACCATAAGATAGGAAAGTCATTAACGAAGGCACCTTTGAGAATCGTTCGTGGAAACCCTTACAGATAGTAACTATTTTTGGTTTTATATAAAACTACATCAAATATAGAACACATTCGTGATACTGCAACGGGTCTGCATATTTCATTAGCTTACGTTACACTACATATAACAATGCTTGGCTGTATGTTAAACCACATGAAATATATAACATATTCGTACTACTACAATGGATCTGCATACTTCATTAACTTACATTACAGTGCTCTCTGTACGTTCAGACCATTGTACTATGTATATGGTCATGTCTAGGCAAGGCTTGCAATAGGTGATAACATCCTAAGCTATCATCTCATCATACTAACAACAAGTAACCAGGATTATCTCTCAAAGAACTGTCATCTCTTTTCTTATTTGCATATTTTCGGCACTTTCATCAGTATTACAATGTAATTATATCTTTACATTTCTCTATCGTTTTCATACTTTCATTCTTTACATATCATCAAAGAAGGAAGAAAGAGGAAAAAATATATTAATACTTTAAGAAGTTTCCCTGGTCAGGCTCTGACTGATGTCACCACTCGCTCTCTTATCTGGCTTCCAGCTACCTGCCTCCCCGCCTGAGCTCCAGCATGTTTATAAGTATCAATCTATCTATCTATCTATCTATCTATCTATCTATCTATCTATCTATCTATCTATGTATCTATCTATCTATATATATATATATGATGAGATACGTAGGTAAAAGTAAAAAATTGTGAAGAAACTGATTCATGAAAAGGTTTACTGTTCCAGTCTGGACCGTGGAAGGTAAGCGATATTAAAGTCTCGAAAATCCTCCGGCTCCTTCATTAATCATGGCGACCAAACTTCCTGGTCCAAGTCTTTTACCATTTTTTTTTCATTTTCTCCTCAGCTCTGCCGCCTGAGCAGCTGCAGTTAGTCAGTACCCGTGTTGCCGCAGCTTCTGTTCTTACGCAGGTGATGCCACAACTTGATCCCAGACGCATGACAAAGGGGTACACTCTTTTTTTACCACTGCACGCCTCTTTTAAGGATGCGTAACGCCGTCGTTACACCATGCAGAGCGTCACTTCTTGCGATACAAAATTGAATGTTCGAGACTTAGAAGTCTTGCGCTCAAGATAGAAAGCCAGAATATCATAAAGAAATATAGACAGAATGTCTATATACGCCCCTACATTGACCCGGGAAACAGTCAGGACCATAAACAGATAAACAGATGCCATAAATGCAGAGGAAGATTTCCATTCCATATCCCAGGAAAGGATGAGGTCATCTTCCAGGGGATCTCTGTGGGATATCCCTCCTTTACGGTCGAAATCCGAGGAGGATGCCTGAGCACTCTCTTGCCCCCACATGTTGCTCTCAGGGCTTGACCTTTGGGAACTCCATCGCTGGACTGGAGGATAAACTCCACAGGAGTATCGCGCAGGAAGATCTTAGAATTTATTTCGTGTTTTAACAATAGGATTTATGAACAGGTTTGATTCGTGGTTCATAACTAAGGAATATATATTTTCCAGACACTACCATTTGATTTTCAGCTATGCATCTGAATTGTGTGTGTATAAAAATATATATATATATATATATATATATATATATATATATATATATAAAGTA
>JAYMFT010000040.1:285949-296010 GCA_038088735.1 Panulirus argus | reverse complement strand
AGAGAGAGAGAGAGAGAGAGAGAGAGAGAGAGAGAGAGAGAGAGAGAGAGAGTGTATGTGTGTGTGTGTGTGTGTGTAATTATGTCGTTTTATGTTTCTAAAGAAAAGTGACAATTAATCCCTTCCTGTCTCACAGTATATAATCCCTAAAGTTTACTGTACCACCCGATTAGAATTTGCCTTTCTCTCACTCCCAGTAGTATCTGTGCACTAGACGTAAGGAAAGCTCTTACTTTCGCCAGGTTTCCTATACATGTACGATTTGTAAAGCCTCTTAGTGAGTGACGATGCTAAATTTGGATAAGTGTAGGTGCAATGGGCACGAGATAACCGAATGTTCTCTATCTAAATTTCCCCCCCAAGATATCATCATTGAAAGTGCTGGAAATCCTCGAACTGACAAAGGGAGTGATTATTTTTCTATCCTAATTACATGTACTGCTCCTCAGTTCACTGACGTTCCACATGAAGAATTAAACTTATCATGAAAGAAATCACTAAAAGGAATTGTTAAGTTCTTTATATCTTTGGTTAGCGGGTTCAGCCTCAGCTTTTTAATAGAACCTTTCCTGGGATATGTTGAGGATGATTAAATAACATTTCCATAAAGTTGTCTAAGTTGTTTACATTCTTATCTTATAAGAAATCAAAGGTTTTCTTCGTAAACATCTTCTTTACATGAGGACTGGAATTACCCAGGGACTGACACCACGTCGTTAACACTCTCTGATAAATAGCACAACCTCTGACTGACAGGACCTAGTTATTTAACACTACATGGCCATAAACACTTGATTAATAACACCTGGTAATTGACGATATCTGGTAAATGACACAACCTGATGACCGAACACTATCCAGTGAATGACATTACCTGGTGATATAACAGTATTTGATGAATGACACTACCTACTGAATGACACAATCTCATTATTTAACACTGCATAATGAATGAGAGCCTCTTCTGAATGACGCCGCCTGATGAATGACACTGTCCGATGACTAATACCTGATATGTTCCGCAGGGTGAAGCCATCGTGCGGGGAGCGACCTCGGAAGCGGGATTGGCAAAGCGTCAACAAGTCCATGGAGGAGGCTAAGAGGCAGCAGGAGGAGGCGATGGTGAGCGCCATCATCGCCAGAGTGAAGCTAGAGTGCGCCATGGAAGGAGAGGATTGCTCCAGACGAGGCTACCAGAAGCACTGAGCCAAGAAGCAGGAGAAACTACAAATATATGTGTATAGTATAAGAGTGATTAACGAGGTTGACAAATCATGATATATATTGTAAATATGGATGTAGTTAAGTAGACACGAAGAAATGAGCAAGACAGGAGAACCCCGAGAGATGGCTATAGCTACTGCTGGAAGAGCCTCTACGTACGAGAGAACAGTGAAGGGTCGAAGTACAGTAGATGGACTGATAACAGCAGTGGCAATGGTAACCAAGAAAGCAATGAATATGAGGTGCGTGAGACATAGAGGAAAAGAGGAAAAGTTAAAGCTATCGTATAAGGACAGGGAGAGAAAGAAAAAGAATTAGACAAAAAGTGTTCAGAACTCGAAGCATGATGCGGTGATCAACAATTCCGAAGAGGGAATGAACGGGGTCCTAACGGACCATCCGGGAAAAAGCGTTGTGAAAAAATAGAGACGAGGAAAAAAAAAAAAAGGTATGATTTCATTAGGTCACGAGATGCTTGAGTGTTTCAGTGTTTTCCAAATTTGAACCTTACCATCAAAACAAAAACAAACGTAAGCGAGATCTGGAGGACACGAAGAGCGATCCGTGATACGCGAACAGGAAACCAGAACAACGAAGAAAACCAGACGCATCGGTGTACACGCCTAAGGTGCAATGAAGTTTCTACGTCAAAAAAAGAAAGACAACAGAAACAGGACTTTATTACTCCTATTTTCAACACTCGCACGACAACTCGAATACATTCTATTCAAACTGCATTCACTCATCTTTGGTGTATCATCAATTACTAAATGCTGAAAAAAAGAAGCATCCTCTGCCCAAGTGATGTTCTCAAATGATTATAGACAGAAAACTGAAAAAAAAACAGCAACAGAAAGTATCACCACTTAAAAAATTAATAATCTATTACTATGAGAATGGGAATTGCTAAACGAAACAATTGAAGATCGACAGCAAATCAGAACCTTTCCCAGTCTCAGGACCTTTCCCCCCCTCCTCAAGTACTGCTTGTCTTGTGAGAGTTCAGTACACATTTAACAAACAAAACAGTATTCTTAAGTATCACTTAACATGTAGAATTACCTATATGTAGATAAGTGAATTCTCACACCGTCATAATACCTCAAAAAATAAAAAACTGAAATTATAGCTAGTAGATAACCTCATTCAAAGAGGCTCAAAAAAAAAAGAAGACTCATAATAAAGTGGCGCAGGCTGAGGAACCGACTCCCTTGGGGATTCAGACTCTCAATGAGTGAGGTGGAACCGAAGGCCTGTCCACCCCACCAACATCACGTATCATGATACGCCGACTGACGAACGCGGGAAACTCCACTCAGGAGTTCTTGTCGAAAGAGATAGAGAAAAAACAAAGGACGAACTATTCTGAATATTTTACGTGAGCTAAACCTCTGGTGCTCCTTATGTCCAGTTTCTTATTAACAACTATCCCGTTTAATATACAAATAAAAGATAAAAAACTTTTCCTCAGTAGAATAGACGAAGTTTCAAGTTTTTCATCAATTATAGGAGATATTTTCCTGCTTGCTGTGGGTGTGTTGATAATATTGTGCATTTCTTCATCTATATGTGTTTCTCATTGTCATAAAAAAAAAACATCCTTTTGAGAGATTCTCTATTGAATAGATTTATTTAGGATAAGGTTTAGCCGCGATATCGTTACCTGAGCGACGGTTGTGTCTCGCTCTCCGTTCGTTATTTTCAAACCTTTTTCTCTGTCTGGGGTCGGGGTATTGGTGGTCCCTGACGGAAGCCCAGACGCAGTTTGTACATCAACGAATTTCATTGAATTTTATATTCTTGCAAGTGTCGAGTTTTTGCCATTTTACTATTTACATTAAACTTTTTAGCTTTCCAATTAATCTGAAAGGCTAGAAGTCGTGAGAATTGTGTTGATGCGTGGCATGTCGTGGATAACTGTGAATGTTTGAACATTTATGATTTTACACAAAGCTCCTCTGGATATTCTCTGGGATTCGTAGTGTATTCCGGACGAGTACGGAATCAAAGCAGGCATTTCCTGAAGAGGTGCTGAAGGACGAAAAAGCTCGAGAGAGAAACAATGAAACCCCGAAACTTAAATTCATGTGGTAAGCCAAGACTGTAGTTCGTGTGTTCAGTACGTCTTCGTTTAAAGTTGAAAGAACAGTTCAACATAATGTACTCGTTTATTTCATACGTGTTGTTATCCTTACTGTGGTCTTTCCTCTTGACGTATTGTGTTCACTCTCGAGTCTGTCTACCACCCTAAGACGGTGATAAATTACTAAATGACTGTTTCATCTTTGTTTCTCCAGCCAGTCATGTGCAAGATCAGAGTATGTCAAAACTAGCATCACGATTAGCCAGTCACACAGGAGCAACACATACACAACAGCACTCAGCCGGCCAGGACGGAGGCCACGGACAGACAAGACACACGCACACAGACATCTTTGCCTTGCCCAGCCATATAACCAATGAACTAAATTATACAGAACATATTTCAGGATACACGACACACAAAAACTTTTCTCCTGAGTTTGAGAACATGTCGCTGTAGAAGCTTTCCCAATGGCTTAATTGGGAATGAAACATGAAGTCTAGTCACGCTGTGTAATTGGTGTGGGTAAGAATAGCCAGTTACGCCTGCGGTAAACTGCCAAGATCGTGGACGGCGTGTGTGACATGTTCCGTATACGCTTCAGGTAGAAATCAACTGTACAGTGATTTCAGAGACCGTTATGTACCTGACCCACCCCATGAAAATTAGGAATGACGTTAATGATCATAGATAAAAATAGATAGGTAGACAGATAGCTTGAAATCCACTTTAAGACTCCCGCAATCAGAGGATCAAACTGAGGAGCCCTCGATGAACCCGACCTATTTAACCTCGCTGGCTACAGTGACCTCTGGATACGAATGTCGCCTTTTATAAATGTTGATAAGACAAACCGTTGCAGCACCACCTATCGGACGGAATTTCCAACTCTCCACAAATACTTACATAAACATAGATTAGGAAGCCAATCTAATGGTCGTAATTACTAGTAACTGAACGAGGGTTTCCGCAAGTGGGGCGCCAATTTGTTGGGGTTCTCTAATAAGGTTATATGAATACCGCTGCTGTTTCAAGTTGAAAGGGCCATGGACACCTAACTTCTTAATCATCTGCCTAAATCATCAGTCGAGTACTTGTGCGCATACATGAGAGGTAACGTGTTTACAACCAGAATTCCACTCCATTCAGTCATATAATAACCTAGTTAGATTTCAGTGAGTCAAAGATCCACGGAAAGACGCAACAGATCATGAGAAGGAAAAGGAACGGAACCTTGCCGTCTCGACGGTCATTCTTTTCAGCTCTTTCGACCGTGAATGATTTGCAAAACAAACAGTTCCTGTGTATCGGTAATACACATAATCTTTTGAAGGTATTTTGATTCTCCTTTGTGTACAATATTGTTACAAGAAAATTGCGTTTTTCATTTGCATGTAGAATGATTCACAAAACAAAAGTAGTTTAATTTATTTTCTCCATAATTTAGATGTACAGTACAAAGATGTAACTTCCAAATACAAGAAATTCCTTTCAATGTTTTACAAAGAGAAAAAAAAAAGAAAGATCTGTAGACACGGTATTTCTTGGTTTCAATTTAAGGTTACCCTCATTCTCATGCACTAATCAAAATTGTCTAAATACATATCACAAAATAACATTAATCTGAAATATGTATGACAAGAGAGTTTGCAAGACGCTTTAACTGTTTAATTACAACTAATGAATCAGAAACGAAAATAAATCTTCAGTTTCTTGAGCCGGCACTCTCGTTATATCCCAAAAAATGTAGTGTTGCGTGCTTACTCTAACGCATCTCTGTATAACGCTTTTTTGGTGTCGAAGAGGTTTGACTGTAAGTCTTGAAAGCGAATAATAACTCAAGGAGTACTTAACCCTAGATACTTAGTTCACTGTCGCACGGAATGCTAGGAGAAAACTAAAGTGTAAACTAATTAAGTTCATACACACGAAAGAGAACAAAAATAACGAATATATGTAAAGGAACATAAGATGAACTTTTTTTTTTTTTCTTTTTTAACAGCAGAAGTCAAATGGGTTCCTAGCGAGGCTGCTCGTGATAGTAAAAGAGATAGTTTGGGCATTCGTTGTCTTTCTGTTTATTTATGAAGGCGGGGTTTTCGGAGCCTCATACATCACTAATCATTCTTATCACTGATAAGCAGAAAGCCACTAACTGTGTGGTCAAAGATCAGTGCGGCAAGAGTAGAAAGACATACAAATATTTCAAAGAGGAGAAACTGTAAACTTCTCGTGTAATTACGGAGGTGCAAATAATGTAATTAAAACAAACATTTATATTAGAAGACTCTCTTGACTTGCACGTTTCATTTTTCACTGTAAGACGAGAAGCTTCAAAGCAGTGATGCTAACTGCACAAATATGATCATAAACGAGGATCTGATGTACACTCGAGCTATTTCACGAAAAACTGATAAACAAATAAAATACAATTTACATTTTCTTCAAGCGCGGTCTACAGCAGAGGAATCATGAAAAGAAAAAATGTCATTTATATAATTTATACTATTGAGGAAAATGAGAAAATTTTTCTTTAGGCTTTTCGTTTATATTCGTTTCCTGGAACCCGCATGTACAAACGGCAGATTAAGTCAGTACCTGCAGCTCATGGGATAATGCATTCTCCATTGCGTGGAAATGGGTGTGATTCTACCCACGGCGCCACAATGTGGTGAACCACCTCTTTCATTGCGGTGACGCTGGGTTTCGCTCATTCGTTAAACTGAAGTATACAATTCAATATGTACATACACGTCTTCACGTCAGTAACAGTGACATTTACTGGCAATTCCTATAAAGGTACAATGTTCATGTGTACGTGTCCATGGCTCTTTTAAGCCGCTGTGTCATCATGACTGGGGATAAACAAACGGGAGGAGATCAACGCTCACATAGTTTGTCTTTTTTATTGTTTAGAATGTATTCTCGTCACCTACATTCATGGGTAGTATTAGATTTCATCTCAACAAAGTTTTCCATATTCCCAGATACTCTTTTATTTTTCTGCTGAGTTAAGGCTACTTCCTGGATATGACAATCTTGCCGAAAGAAGTCCTGGAGACTTTAATTCTTTATTTACCAAATGGAGAAGTAGGCTATTTCTTTTCATGGAGAAGTAGGCTATTTCTTTTCTTCTCGAGGAGTTAGTCCAGGTTTTTCTTCTTCTTCTTCTTCTTCCTCTTCTTTTTGAGCAATTTGGTGCTATGTGATTATTTTTTCTTTATACGTATGGACTGCCTCTTCGCCCCTGTTTTCAGGGGTGTGTTCATGAGGCTTTGAGCGAAGTAGTAGAAATTTGTTTACATAGTAGTTTCCATGATGTCAAAAGGTATCGTCCAAATATTATCTTATATATTGGGAATTCATTAAAATACGTCTTTCAGTTAATACAGCGAAGTACCTAATCGTTCACTAGTCTTTGTTAAGTTAATTAGAGTTCAAGACTAAGAGGGAGAGTAGTAAAAAAAAAATTACGATGTCGCCAAACACTGTGGTACACATGTTCGCTTGCTCTTCACGTTCTAGACCCTTTTAGAAGTACATAAAAAAAACTACCTCAGATACACTGTTTTGTCACTGCACGAGATTTCTTTTCGTTTTTTATCATATAAATGACGTAGCAAAGTAAGGTTCCCTGCATAATAGCGTCATGTTAACTTATAAGGATAAGGATGACTGAGAATGTTGTTGAAACGGGGTTAAGTAAAATGTCATCGGCTAACTGATTGGCAGAAACAGAGTTATTAAACTTATTTTCTGTTTCCGTCGAAAATGCTTTAAGGCTGCCTGATGATCTGAACGATTTACATTCCACTGTGTAATCCCTTTTAATTGTACGATAATTAGGCTAGGAACTGATTCTTTATGTGTTTTGTGGCTTGAGGATAAGCAGTTTTCCTTATCGACCTTTTATTGACATTGTTACAATGTGTTGTTGATATTTACAGTTATGGTTTATGTAGTGCTCTCTGTATCAACCTGCGTAGCTGGGGAGACACAAAGGCTCGGGATCGCTCTGTCCGCCGCCTCGCTTCGCTGTACGACAGATTGAGTAAAACATATACTGCAGGTGAGCGAAGCTTACCGGCACAGTGTTTGTGTGTATGCTGATGGACTACACTATAATCAAGTCTAAATCTAAATCTGTGATATAGGTAAAGACTTGTAAACTTCCTGATGCAAGTGACGGGTAGGTCTCGCACGGCTAAGGTTAGACGGTTGGGCAACGACGTCAAAATGCTAGGCAGATTTAAATGAGTTCGCATTATATTTCAACGACCAGCGTGCGTGGTCCTCAAGCATATTACATTATAAATCATACAATGTTATTTATCGCTGTATCGTATATATATATTTTGCTGATATCTATATTAGTGGAACTTTTCATTAATTAATTACAGAATTACTGTCGTTCAAATTGCCTTGTTTTCGTTATTAACAAAAAGTAACATTACCCAAAATAAAAATAGTTGTTGTTGCCTTCTCGCGATATAAATATAGCGAGTTTCCAAAATCGTTAAGCAAAAGAATTCTTACGTTTCTCTTACGTTTGTTTTTTGGGCATAATTCTATCCAACATAATACTTACATTACCCCTTATTCTCCATACTTCTCTTGAAAGTACCAGGTTAGGGAACCAGAAGCTTTAGCACAAATGAAGCCAAAGAAAACAGTATTTTAATTTTAAATAAAGAAAACGAGTGTTTTCAATCAAATGAACTCTCAAAATTATTCGTTTCTTAATAAAGTCTGAATTTCTGGTGATGGTGAAAGAATCACTAGTCATTACCCACATTTGTCGTAGGTGGTTTATCACTGCACTAGGGTGTGAGAACGGTTCTATATACACTGGATTTCTACTAAACTTTAAACAGGTTGTTGCCAGTGCTCGCTCAGACCAGTTAGCTAGCTAGTATCGTAGGAGTTGTTTCCCCCAACCCCCTAGGTTCGAGTTGTCTGTTTACTTAATTTCTGCACCAGTCACCGGCGCCAAAATCCCCAATAGCGCCGCCGAAATAATCCAGTTATCGATTACCGCGTGTAGTACAAGGCTTAACTCGAGCACGACGGTGAAGACCAGGAGGAATGATAGCCTGGCTTATCACCTGTCCCTTAAAAGTCAGGTTAAAGGGTCATGCCAGTTATACCCAGTAGTCGTACACCGTCGTGCTCAAGGGTCTTTCAAAAAGAGCGGCACTGTCTTGCCCAGGGGGAGGGGGTGTTAAGATTATATTTCAGATTATAATTACCTTTACTAATCACTCATCAGGTATGGAGGAACTACATCGTGTACATCTCGTTGCAGTGGCTATATAAGTCGGTCACTCAAAAAAGACAGTCACTCGGCAGAGCCTAGGACTATAAATGCTGTCAAAAGACATAATTCCTTGTCATCCGTTGGTTGTTATTAACATAATGACAAACAGGCTTACTAAACAACCCAGCCGCTTTGCACAGTTAAATCAGTTGGAGGAAAAAATAAAAAAAGAATATGAATTTGAAAACAACATGCTAAGAATCATGCCCGTTAATGATTTGTCATCTTGAAGACTTTAAGATGGGTGTAATGTATCTGGAAAGCTTGTGACTGATCGCCGTCAGCGGCAAAAGTGTATGAGAAAAGCTTGTGATTGATCGCCTCGCTACTGGTAACAGTATACGTTCAAGGCCTGTGACTGATAGCCTCTTCAGTGGCAAAGATATATGAGGACAGTTTGTGGTTGATCGCCTCGTCAATGGCAACAGCGTATGACGAGAGAATTGTGAATGAGTGAATGCCTCGTACATGGCAAAGTTATACTTTGGACAGTTTGTGACTTGGTCGCCTCGCCAGCGGCATCAAAACGTGAGCTAGCCTGTGACTGATCGCCTCGTCAATGACGACGATGAATGAGGAGAGCCCGTGACAGAACGACTCGTCGATGGCAACTATTGTAGCTAGCAGCTAACTACACTGGGAAGCACTGGTACACGAGCAAACATCAGACAGAGTGGATGTACGTGAATGACATCTTGGACTGAGATAAGGACTATCCTCAGACTAAGCTTAGAGAACCCTTCCGGCACGACGGTATGACCCAGGCACAGAGGCACGGCCCTTGCAGGAAGGCGTTAGTAACAACCCTTGGCTAAGTTGATCAAAATGTCACGCCGTCATACCCAAGATTCATACGGTTGTCTTTAATGGTAGTTTATTATCGTGGCCAAGGATCGTTCCGTCGTGCTTCGAAGGGTGAACAAAGATAGCGATTTACAAACCATTCTCAGACTTGCTCTTATGATTCAAATGACGTACGAATCTGAATTTGAGGCTTGGGATATTTCAGACTGGCCCTCTATACAGAATCATTGATTACTATGATTAGTATAGATACTATACAGTGTGTACCTGTCGTTTACTGTCGCATCAAAAATGTCTGCTCAAGCTTAAGCCTACGGCTGTGTTATATATAAATATATATAAACATATACATATACATATACTTAATATGTTGATTAAGAATCTTGTTATAAGCTAGTCACTGTACTAAGGAGTTGTGTGTGGAATTTTCTCCTTCTTTGGCAACCAAAATAAGAGGAAAATAAAGTAGAATGAAAATACAACAACAGACATTCTTGACAATATACTTTCAAAGTCCTTCCCTCTACCCAGACTTAAAAACACTGTTGATATATGACTCGACACATGTATACATTAATGTGTGTGTGTGTGTGTGTGTGTGTGCGCGCGCGTGTGTGTAGCTTATGTACGCAT